>UCOJ01000118.1:0-199528 GCA_900474305.1 Cecidostiba fungosa | reverse complement strand
GTGTTTAGAATGTGCCAATTAACCTAAAAGAGTGGTTTCCGGGGCGCAATTTTGCAATTAATAATTTATTTATAAATTTGTTTATTAATAAACATGTGTGTTTTTACTTATAAGTCATCCCGCCGGGGCAGCGAGAACTGTTATGGCGCACTAATACGCTTGTATTCCAGTGGCAGCCGTGCTATTCCGCGCTGTAAATCGTTCACTGACATTTCGGGTGAACGTTCACCCGAAAACGGGAGTAACGCATGCATTTATTCGATGAACGCGCCGAGAGAAATATAGTGTATACCATACACTGGATATTTAGAGGAAAAGGTCTCTCCGTGTTGGCGTGAGACAGAGTCGAATTTTCTTTTTCCCTGGGAGGAAGAAAGAGAGAGATTTTGCGTGATTCCCGCGTAGCTGCTGTCTTGGATTTCACGCCGAGCGAGATGTCGTGCTGCTCTGCTGAGCTGTGTTTGCCCGACGAGATGGAACTTTATTGAATCTCTCTCTCACTCTTACTTCTCGTAACGGCATTAATTAACAATGCCGGCTGGGCGAATAATCGCAGGCGAGCTTTTCTTTGTACAAGACAAACAGGCGGACAACTTTTTCACGGGAAGAGAGAGGCTCGACTAAATTAACCTCGATACCGGCGCCGAGAGATAAAGTGGGATTTCGAGTTTGTTTATTCCGTACACTTTCTGTAACGAGAGAAATACGCGCGCGCCCTGGACCATTATTTGCCGAGAGATGGATTTTTCACGCAAATTTTCTTCCGGATTAAAATGATACCTCATGCCTTCCTGAAAATATATAGCCTCGCATCAACAATTCATCTACCTTTACCTTTCAATTTGCTCGAGAGGAGATAAGGATGATCCTCTCTTTCTCTCGCGAAATTAAAGAAAAACGCGAAAACGATACATAACCCAAACGGAAATACATTAAAACACGTGGGGTTATAATGCCGACGCGTTTATAATCCCGCAGTATGTGTGTACGCAAAGTGAGACGCGTGCCGCGGCAGAATAAATCAGAGCAGTGCTCGCCGTGAGCACGACGGAAGTGTAGGCCGCATGATGTATGGACAGCTCGCAGCATCCGGCGAAAAATCCATTATATATTACGCGCTGGCAAAGGTATGGTATATAAGCAGCGGCGACTGCTGCTGCTGCTGTGAGCCCCTACTCCTTCTGCTGTTGCTGCTGATGCTCTCTGACCGGACTCTCCGGATGCCTCGGTGAGCATAACTTTAATCGAGTTGCCTCGAAGCGCGTCGCACTTCTCTCTCTCTCTCGCGCGCGAACGCTTAGACGGGATAAATCAAATCGACCGTGTATATTATATATAGTGTCGGGGTGATTTCGGCGATGGCGCCGGTGGCTTATTTTTAATTAATGACGAACTTTTTATACTGAATACGAGGCGAAGCGGATTTGAGAAAAGGAGGATTAAATGGATTGTGAGTGGAGTGTGTGTGTCGTTTGATCGAAATGATTATTATCAAGTTGATGAATATTGCATGAAAAGTCTGAAACTTTCAGACAAGAGAGGTTTGTTATAATTATAGTCACATTTAACCGTGATTGCTCCTTGAAAATGGTAATTCGATTCTATAATCATGCTTTAAATATATTAAATCTAGTCAAGTGTTAATTAACATTTTTTAAATCTGAAAGCGGTGATAAATTCTTGCATAACGAATGCAAAAGCGACAACCACAGCTGTGCGAATAAACTCAAGATATGAAGAAACTATAATCTTATCTTGACCGCGAAAACTATTTGCCGTCGATGTTAGTATAAAACACGCGAGACAACAGATAAAAGATCGAGACTTTCTGGAAATCTTGTTGTAGCCAAACTGAAATCACGTAACTATTATTCGATCAAAGATGAAGTACCTAATATTTCTGTTCGTACTGGTGCTAGTCGCGTGTGTGATGAGCAAACCCGCAGGTTAGTTCTATTTCTAACTAATTTTTATTTCTTTTTAAAAAAGGTATACATGTTTGACCTTATTAACTTGGTAGATCACCAACCGTTCATCTGGAACTTTGAAGCTTGCGAAAAAGTAGCTGCGAAGGCTAGATCAGAGAGCACTGTTTGCGCGGATTACGTATGCAAGGAATATTCCTATGGACTCGCAGTAGCAGGAGTAAAGTGAGTGTTTTCATTTTTTTTATAAAATCGTAATTTTTATTTTCTCTTTTATGAAGCGATGAAATATTATTGAATTAACTGTCGATAATGAAAAAGAAATCATTCTTGTTAATTTATAATGTTGATGAAATACGCGCTCGACGTTACAGTAAAATAAATAAAATGAACAACATTGCGAAAAAGTAGATTTATTTTCACTGGCGTGATAAACTGGAGTGCTAATAATTTGTTACCTTTTCTTTCAGTTGCACAAAAAATGGCGCTTAGTATAAGTTTAATACAGAGCTGTATAGAGACTTAAGAAAATATGGACACTATTGACACATTACTGTACTTTAATTTTGTAATAAAATAATTGAATAATAAAATAATATAACTTTTTACATGCTTAATTTAGTTATTGCAACAAAGCACATTTTATATTAAAATTGATTTGTAAAGCATAAAGGGTTTCAATATTGATGCCTACTAACACTGCACTACGCTTATAGAAGCAGAAGCGTGATAATAATTAAGTTACCGACAGTAACTTGGATAAGCCGCTAATAAGGTTCGGGTAATATGCTGATCTTGCCAACCTTCCATGACGTTGAGATGAGAAAACGAAAGAAAGTGTCTCTATAGAAAGTATCGATTTATCGCCGAGCATTTTAAAAAGAGGACAAAAGTTATCCATAATAAAAAAAGCTCATGTTACTTTCTTTTTAATCAAACTTCTTATGGCTCCATAATTTAACAGATAAAAAATCGTTTGCCTCAAAATTATCGAAAGTTACATGTATCTTTTATATACGTACAATAGTAATTACACAAAGGGGAATCACAAAGAATCGCGAAGCTAAAGCAAACGCAGCTGTGTTCTTTTGAAATTAGCCGACTGGACTCTCCGCGAAATCACCGAATTTACAAGAATTACAGAGCCAGTTCCATACGTGCGCGTGGATTTTTATGCGAGAGCGCACGGGCGCAATCGATTTAATTTTGCTGCTCAATAAAGTGCGCCCGTTCAAATTGGAAGTCGAGGTTAACGAGGCCAATCGAGGATCACCGGCGCTGAATCTGAAAATCACCAGCTAATGTTGTTTGAGTGAGTTGCGCTTGATTTCGAGCGTTACTCTGCTTCTTTTGATTATTTAGGTACACCAGAAGAGCGTGAGGTTGAAAAAGTAATGAAAAGGAACTCGGATACTCTGATCATGCACCTGTTAGTGTAATCAAGAACATAATTATCAGCTAATTCTATTACCTATGAAAACAGAGCTCTCAATTTTCAGTCTTTCATCTTATTTTTCTGCTTCATCGTTTTGCCTCAAAGTCATTCCGAGCTGACAAAACACGGGCCATCTATCTGGCCTCTCAGCTATTTCTCTCTCGGAAAAGCTTCGACTCTTTTTCTTGGCCTGGTTTTATCCCCCTGCTCGGGAAATGGAGACTTTGCAATTTCGGGTCACTGGAGGTTAACACAAAAATATTGTAAATTGCTTGGAGGCTTGCCTGCAGCAACGAGAGGAGGAAGTAAATTTCGCGATAACGAGATGACACTTTTCTGGCTCATCGTCGATCCTCGAAATTGCTGATAATAGTTAACTCTCTCTCCCGTTTCGCTCGCTATAGCACTCTTTTATAACCAGCTATTTTTCTGAAAAATCCCTCGTCGTTCTACACCAGTATAAGAGTCTTTGGTAGGACACAAGAGAGATAGAGAGAGAGAGAGACACGAGGGAGCCGCGAACGCGGCACTCGCAAATTAGGCAAATTAAGTTTTACCAATTTCCTAAGGGAAACCAGTTAGAGCCATTTGCAGATTTCTCGAGTTTCGCATTCAGTGACCTCCTACCCCAGCGACGACGACGACGACGACGACGACGGGAGAAACGACGTTAGCGGTTGCCGCGTTGCGCACAATGCGACCTGTCGGCCTTAACGACGTTTTCGCGGCGACTCTAGTTTGTATTTTCTCTTAAACAGGCTCACGCGTGCGCGCGCACGCACTCGACGGGCCTTTTAATAACGTCGAGGTAAACTTTTCGGTTAATGGACTTGGAAGCTTTTAAAAAGCTCGCGGTATCCATTATTCAGTCCTACTGTGCTTTTATTGAACTTTGAACTGCTCGTGTTCGATCGTACTATCTTCGAAGAATTCAATAGTTGCTGAATTTTTTAATTTTGACAATGTATTAAAATTCAACAGAAACATCGATTTCAATTCAATCAATAATATTGTGCAATATAATTTCATTTTAACTCTATAATAAATTTGATTGCAACGCTTCTGCACCATCGGCAGACGCGAATAGCAATCAGTCGTGATCGATCATCCGCGAGCGTTTGGTTATATTCTCTTGAGTGCTCGCGACATGAAAGATGGAGAAAAAAATGTACGAGAAACACGTTGGGGTGAAAGTCGAATTCTTTTCCTCAACAATTTTTTTTTTTGTTCACACCCCATCGATGAAACGCCTACAAAACTTCTCGTATAAATCAGCAAACTTCCGATACAACATTCCTCCGCCAAACCACTAATTATTCGAAAAAGTTATCTACTGCGTAAAATTCGAGAGCGACGAAATTCCAATACGAACTTTATTATTCGCCATAAAATATTCAAATAACGCCAAACATTTTCCAATACCTAATAATTTTTTTGTTCAATTCAACGATAATTCACACAGCACGCAAGTTTTGATATTTTTTAATAGACCTAAATTCGCGGATACTCGTCGGTGCGGCGGTTATCAGGAAAAAAAATCGAGTAAACTTTCCCGAGTAGCCCTCGAGCAGTGCGTGGAATATCGATATGAAGCTGCGAGCGCGTGGCGAAAGAGAAAGATCGATGATGAGCAGGTGTAAAGGGAAGAGTGGTAAATTGTATTCCGCAGAGCGGAGGGTCTCGACTTCAAAGCGCCCAAGCCCCTGGGCCGTCATTATACCCGTACGGAAAAGATATCCCCATTCATTCGGCGCGTTCGATCAATTCGAGCGTCTCTCTCTCTCCGCAATCATTTTCAATTTATTCCCGGCGATGCAGCGCCTCGAAGTAGAGAGAGGGGGGGGGAAATGGTGTGCAGCCGCTCGCGCGGACCTCTCAAGCCTCTTTTCCGCGCCGGCTGCTAGGCCACCCTCTTCTAAATTAAATCCAGCATATCAGACGCGTTTTATTTAATCAGAGCTTGGTCCCCGTGAGGACCGCAGACGACGACTGAGGTGTGCTTGCAGCAGCTTTTTTTTCCTTTTCCGGACGGTGAGCTAAACGCACTTTCGCCAAACGCTCCTCTCTCGCAGACCGGAAAAAAAACGTAGACTGTCTGACTATATATACGTAATTTCATCGGAGTGGGTGGATCAAAGGAGTCAATCGCACTTGACCCGTTTATTTTTCGTCCTTGGTCGTTTAATCAACCAAATCCGCATAGGAAATAATTTCTGAAAACGCGAGGATCGAAATCAGTGTTGTATAAACGGCGAGAGAGAGAGACGGAAAAGGGCTGAATCTACTTGAAGAGAGAAACATAATTAGGCCGATGCTCGTCTAGCTGTGTAAGTAGGTATACGCTTTGCGCTCGCGCGCACGTCAAAGTGACCCGTTTCGCGGCTGCTCGCTCTCGTGAAAATACAGTCACGTCGCACGGGAAATTCGCGATTTACGAAATTAACGTCCTTGGCTAATTACGTAGAAGAGAAGAGACGACGATGCTGCTACTGCTGCTGCTGGTGGTGGTTGTCTCTCTCTGTGTGTGTATGTATGTATATATGTTGCCAGAGTGGCTCGACCGACGAGAGGCTCTTTTAAGCTAAGAAGAAGAAGTGACGAGGACACAAAACTGAACAAGCTTTGATGCTGCCCTGATAAGACAGAGATTGCGCGCGGCAGCGGAATGAAACGACGATCCTTATCGCTATGGATTTAACATTAAACGTATTCCTTTTAAGATTCCGTGGACACCGTCGTCGTCTCCAGCGTTGTCTCTCTACTTAAAGAGCAGCTCTCGGCAAGAAACTCAAGACTGAATAGAGCCCGCGAGAGCCTGCAGGCTGTGTTATGTCAGCGGACTACCTCTTCTGCTGCTTTCGCTGCTGCTACTGCATAGCAGTAATATGGCCAATAATGCGAAAGAGCAAGACGAAGAGAGAGAGAGACAACGATATTTAATTACCCCGACCTCGCGCGCGCGCGATACTCTGTTCTCGGCATTTGAATTTTGTACTTCCGAGGGAAATTGCGACGCTCTCTATACTACCTTTTGATCTTTGGAAAATCTGTAAGCCATTATTAAGAGATTCTAATGCCTTTAACAGATGTTTGCGACGGAGGAGATTCTGTTAGACTTCAAAGTAAGTCCCTTATTAAAGTTATTTTAATTAAACGTCTTTATGTAAATTAAATGCATAAAAAACATATAGTTGTTCATTACTTGATTACGTACTGATCGTTGGCCATTAATTCGAAACAAACTCAACAGTTGATCAATTGATTACTTCTTGCTTTTCCCTGCGCTGGCAATCCATTATGGTAATCCAACTCGGAGAGAGGATGCGAAAACCAAAAACAATTGGCGAAGGTGATTGATGAGCAGAAATTAATGGAGCGTCAGTCAAGGAAACTCGAGCGCAGCGCTGGTTTTCTTCATCCGACGCTTCTTCACTTGCTTGTCGCATCGACTACTTCTCTTCCCTTCGTTAATGCGAGATCAACGTTAATGTTGGTATGTGTTGAATAAAAGTATCAGTCAAAGCTTCTTTTTCCCTGTATTATTTTTTACTAAAAGTCTTTTGCTATATTTTGTTATAGTTTCGATATAATGCTATACTGAACTACAGTAGTCTATAATAATAATTTTGAGGATAAAGAGACATCCGATCTTCAGAACCAACTATCACACGAGAGATGATGACTGAACAAAAAGTCTAATTAAATACTATCACGTCATACCTAGTCCTGATGTCTACCGAGACAAGACAGCATAACTGATCATATCGTTTCACAAAATTTGTAATTTAAAACTGAGAGTAAATAGAATTTAATAACAAGAAAAAGTGTATATCAAGTTATATAATACATAGTAAGATATTCAAAATTCAGCATTAGCAAGTTATGAAAGACGAAAAATTCCGCATGACCAAGTGACTCCGAGATTCAAAACAGAGAGACCCTGACGTTTATTACGCCGAAAGCTCTACTCTCAGACGTTCGTCGCTCAAGCACATATGAAAGCGGCCGCCGATTCTTTCCGAGAAAATGGAACGCACATTCACCTGAGATTTAATATCCCTAAGTACCAACCGCTGGTCACGAAAAAAAATCCATCAAAGAAGCAAGCAACAGAAAAACATAATCCATTCAAGCTCGTATCTCTCCGACAATTAAAGCTACGAAATCAAGAGAGAATATTAGAAAGAAAAAATTAAAAGGGGTAGAGAGAGAGAGAGAGAGAGAGAGAGAGAGAGAGAGAGAGAGAGAGAGAGAGAAGCTGTAATCTCTCTTTGGAGATTGCGGCAGCGGACCCGTGTCCGGGCTAGCGTGACATAAGCATATTTCTAGCGGATGATCTCGGCGCGGCCGGAGCGGGTTATCTGACGGTCCATTGGTCAGCAGCAGCAGCAGCGTATAGCTCGAGAAGAGGGAGTCGACCCCCTCTGCCGATGTGAAATACTGTCTGGCCGGGCTCCAAGCTCGTACGTTAGCCTCCCCCGTACGTTAGCTCTACCTGCACCCTTTCCTTCGGCCCGCACACGTCGACCGACTTCCGTTTATATATCCCGCACGTGCTACCACTGCTGCTGCTCTCTGCCCAAAGAACCAAAGCCAGTTTTACAATGACTTTTTACCTTTCTCTCTCTCGAATCGATCCACCAGCTTTTGATTGCGGCTGCTATTAATTTCAGCCGGATTAAAGGATTCTCTCTACTGCTGCTGCTGCTGTATTATATAGATGTAATAGTATCGCAGAGACGTGAGAGAAATTAAAAAAAAATATAAACATACGAGTAAATTACGTATCATATATCCCAGTAGGTGTCAGTGCGGAAGATCGACTCATGAACTCGCAAGCTCGTTTTCTCTCTCTCCCTATCTGCGGAGAGCTTCATTCGGAGGAATTTTCTCTCGTCCCGGGACATCCGGCACGTAGGTAAGCACTCGCGCAAAATGTGCAGGAGATGCACTTGCTGCATGAGTGATTCGCCCGGGTTAACTTTCGGACCGCACACTTCAGGCCGCTATCGCTCGAGAGACTTACTGCCGGGTTAGCAGATATAGAGCTCGCTCTCTCGAGGAGTATAGCCATGATGGCTCATTATTTTAGCCTGAAATATTAGAGAATATAATATTCTCTATACTGATGGCTCGCTTTACGGAGAAATTAACTCTCATCATCTCGCTGAGTGAGTGAAAATCGCACGCCTGATTATTTTCAATGAGCGATCGATTAAATTCAATGTGGAAGTGGAGCAAAAAAAATAACTACAAGGTACACACACGCCGAACGATAAATTGAAAGGGAGTGTGCTGCGGCGATTGTCGATGTGGAGGACGTCATATAGGTATATATAGTGGCTACTGCTATGGCGCATTACACGGCGCATCATTGGACTAACGGACCGCAGGGAACAAAGAGGAAAGTGCCTCTGACGATGACGTTTATCATATTTTATTGCCTTTGCCGCCGCGAGTTTCATTGTTCAGCCGTCTGTTTTGTTTCCGGCTATTATTTGGCGGCGGCTCGGCGCCATCCCCCCGTATACTCTTTCTACCCAGAGCTGTATTATACGGCAACGACGTGAGAACAAAGTCCAAGTTATACGACTTTTTCCTTAACGCAGAGGGAGTAGCCGCGACTCGAGGAAAACTTGGCCGTTTACTCCTTTTTCCAGTTTTCCGTAATGAAGAAGCGAAATCTATTTTTTTTTTCTATTTCTTCTTCTTCTTCTTCTTCGAAGAATATTGTCTCCGGGGTTTATTCAAATACTGTCTAACGTATACCTACACAAGAGAAGACTTTCCCATTTTTCTCTACTCACACCTGATGCCTATATAATACACACACGACGCGCGAAAGTCTAGATTTCAACTCCTCCTCGTTCGCGCGCATTCGTCTCTTATGTATATATAGTATATTATAACTGGGTCTTTCGCACGTGCGCTTGGACTTTTATATGCATCGCATCGTAACATCTATTTTATGCGGCGAATAAATCTTGAGTATTCCAGTGCGGCGCATCGGCCATGCCGCGCCGACGAGTCCCAAATGCATATATATACTGCTTTACGTAAACAGGAGAAACGCGTATTATACTTTTGACGTATGCGCGCGCGAGGCAAAGTTGCGAATGGAAACGACTGGCGCGAACGCAAGACACCAAATTGCGGAATCGGGGCTTCTATTATACGTGCTGCGTTTCTGCTCTTTCATATTTGAGATCTATATGTGTACAAAAACTTTATCGACCTTTTCTGCCTGACTTACGGTATTTAGGTACACCGCTGCAATATGGTATCGGTTGAATAATAACTCACCTGCAACAGAAAAAAGATAAAAATGTTGTCATAAATTGCGATACATGTAATAATTTTGCGTTTTTCTATATACAAAAACTATATAAGGTCTTTAAAATTGTCAAACTACCCTCTACGATAGGGTATGTGAAAAACAAGAGTATTTAAATTACACAGTAGCCGGAGGCAGCGATGCTGCATGCGAGTCCCAATAAATTCGCAAATAATAGTATCATTGTTCTACATAGCGAGTATTCCCACATTTGTCAGTATACAGAGTGTGTGTGTCTCTCTCCTATACGTAAACACACTACTGCACACTATATATACGAAGAGCATCGTTCGCGCTTTAAAGTCAATGGAGCGATACTCAAATCCGGCTGAATACGGGAGAGAATGCTTATACATTTTTTTACTCCTTCCTCTCTTTCTCCCGGTCGATCGACTCGACAGAATGCCGAGTATTTAGTTTCACATAAGGTCGGCCAAGAACAATGCCGCTGCACGCAGGATGTTCCGGGAGAGCCTACAAGCCCACGGGGGCCCTCCTAACAAGATCCTTGTTTAGCTGCTGCTTCTGCTTGCTAGGCTCTCTAGTGCGAACCAGATGATGTAGGCGAATTTTTCAGAGGGAAATAACTCAAGCTTTCTTAGCGTTCTCGATTTTTTTCAGCTGCCGACGCTTGCTTCGATCTTTTTCTTTTGTTTCTGTCGAGAGGCCAAAGGTTTACTTCGTGTGTACGGTCTATAGTATGCCTGACGTTGAGTTTGCCTTTTGGATCGTAATTAGTCGGGGTCTTTGACTCGCGAGACAAACTTTTATTTTCTTAACTTTGTTGGAATTTAAATTTCAGCGAACGCACGTAATAGTTGAACGATCGATTGTACCGAGAGAACTATCGCATATACAGGTGAATACTTAACCAAGTGATGCACTCGAAAGAATTCGCATTAACGGCCCTCGACTTTTCTTTTTCCGTCCCGTGTCTCACTTATTTTATGAAATTCCTTTAAAACCCATGTATTTAGTAGTGATTGAATGGCCGGAGAGAGGGAGAGAGAGAGAGAGAGAGAGAGAGAGAGAGAGAGAGAGAGAGAGAGAGAGAGAGAGAGTACGTCGGGCGCTGGCGAAAAAAGCCGACAGCCGCGGCCAGGCGTTATTCGAGGCGGTTAGCCGTTTTACGTTAAGTAAGGGTTTCTCGCGTAAGGTGCTTCAATTTCACTCGAGCCGCTCGTTTTTTCTCAGGATTTAGCGCCTTCTCTCTCTCGCTCTCCCTCATTTTGATAATGGCGTTAATGACGACAACGTTCGCCTGCAGAGTGAGAGAGAGAGAGGCTAAAACCGGCACGCGGACTTAATTATTACTTACCAGGGCTGAAAGCAGAGCGGAGCGAGAGAGCTTAAGACTGCAAGCGTATACCTGTACACGGGAAGAAAAAACTCGGACGGATTAATTGATTCGGAACTGCGAGGCTTTAAGTCAGCTGGCGGGTCTGAGGACCGGGAGCAGGAATATCGCGTGGCTATAGCTATATATCGGTTACGTTAATGTGAGGCGCCCGAGAGACAGGCTGAATGAGAGGAGAGAAATCCTCCCAGGAGCGCGGAATAATCAGCAGCTCGCGCGTGCGACAAAGAAGCCGCCATTGAGAAGATTAAAGCACAGTTGCCTGAGAGCTACTGCGTGTGTAACTCTGCAGCCACACACGTGAACGAGACCTTCGTCGAAGAATGCAGTCTTTTTCTTCTTCTTCTTCTTCTTCGTCGTCGTCTTTGATGGTGCGTTTTTCATTCTATTTTTACTTTTGTGCCGCAGGCATTTGGTTTTTCACAAAAGCGAATTCAGAATTAGAAATAATGCAGGAGTAGCGTGAGTAAAGTAAGTAAGAGTTGAAATTAGCCCGGTAAACAAGTGAATAGAAGCCGCGACTGAGTATATATGTATACCATCGTCTGCGCTAATATCTCCAATAGTGAAATTCGTTTGTCAGTGTATGTTGCGAATAACGTTCAACGTAAAAGAACCGACGACCTTCGAAGTTACCTACGTTTTTAGATTGGAAAAAGATAAAGCCTCATTACTTATCCCAAATCGACTGATTTCACTTACATTATGGATATTGATTGTTAGTTTTCAACATATTTCAGTTCAGTTTCTGTTTTGCAAACCAAACGAAAGTCACGGTTGATCTAGAGCGTATTTAAAGAACATCAAAAAGTATTAGGATCAAGTGCATTAATTCACATTAATTAATTGTAAGCAACAGAAGATGGCAACTTTAACTCACTTCATATGGATTCTATTTCTGAACTATTTTCAAGATATTTATGCAACTACTGATAAATGGACGGCAGACGACGCAATAGTTAGGTATATAAATGATAGAATGCAAATTAATCAGATAAACATAATTAGCACATCCGTATATTTATCTTCTACTTATACAAAATTAATTTCAAAAATAATAAAAACATCCCCATCGGTTGTTACTAATGCTACAGAAGTAACTTTATCATTCGAAGACGATTTAACAAGAATGAAAAAACTACTTTCACTGCGTAGCCAAGAAAATGCTTTATTTGTTTTACTTTCTGAAAGCAAAAGTCACGAGGAAATAATAGAAGAATTAATAAGTTACGCTAAATTTATTATTAATTTTACAAATACAAAAATTCCCAGACCTAAATGTCTTATTTTAGTCAATAGCGCAGAAAAACATTTGGAGTTGAACAATTATTTTAAATTTTTATGGCGTTATCATTTTTTAGACGTTACTATTATTCACTTTAAGGTAGAATTAAAAAAAGAGAACTTGTTTAATGTAGTGAATGTGGAAGTAGGAGATGTTATCATTTATTCTTATAACCCTTTCAAGGACACTTACGTGCAATTGCCTTTCGTCAATAATACTGAGTTATTTACAGATAAGTTGCGTAATTTGCATGGTTATCCATTGCGTATAGGTCTTTCGGATTATTCGTATAGAATGATGATTGATTCAGAAAAATCTGTTGATAATATATGGGACATGGCAAATGGAATAGATGCATATATAATCAACACTTTGACTCAGTTTTCAAATTTTTCTATAGACCTTAAAATGCCTGAAAATCGTTCAAGACTTAACACTAGTATTTTAGATATAAAGGAAGCACTTATCGAGGATAAGATTGATTTAGCAGCAAATTTTTACATTGCTACGTTACCCATAGATGATTCTAAAATACAGTACGGACAATTTTTAAATCCATCGTGCAAACTGATAGTGATCAAACAGTATGACTTACACAAATTTACAATTTCCAATAATGTAATCATTTTATTTGGTTTCGTCGTAATTATAAGCACAGGAACTGTAATTCTGAAAATGGCATTCAAATTCAAAAATAATTTTTGGACACCGTACAGCGTAATAAGAGTTCTAATGGGAGACACACTATCGACCTTTCCGAAATCAACAAAAGAGAGACTTTTATTTCTCTTTCTTGTATCGATTCAACTTTTGTCCTCCGCTAATATCATAGAAAATATATTTAATATTTTCTATTTTCAAACTACCCAACTAAACTTACAAACGTTGAAAGATTTAATAGATCACAATATAATTCCATCGTTAAATAAAGATACGATAGTTACATTAAAGAAAACTGACAACTCCACCGTCATGAAACATTTATTAAGTTTATCACCTGTTTCTATTTCTGAACAAAAATGTTTAGCTTCATTATATAATATCAATAGTGAAGTCAAGGGATGTGAAATAAACAAACAACTTTCGAAATTGGTAATAAACGGTTATTCAGTAAAAAATAATAAAGGTTCATTAAAAGTGATTCAGGAGCCTCTGGTATGCGGTGTTAGAGCATTGTTTTTAGGCAAAACGTCACCTTACGGCAGACGATTTAATCTACTTGTGATGAAATTTTATGACTTTGGATTACTTAGTTTTTGGAGTGACCACAGCGTAAGAAGATATGCTTTAAAACACAAATATTTATTTGGAAACCACTCAATAGGCCTATTTAATTTACAATTCAATGAGAAAATAAGTATCAACAAACATAAAATGTACATTAATCAAAATATAATATTAATTATGTGCATGTCTTATGTAGCAGCTTGTGTTGTCTTTTTTAGTGAATTATTATTGTATTATTCTAGTAAATACTGGAAACATTGTAAGCAATTTCTTTTACGTACACGTATTCACAACTGTAAGCTCTATTAATAAATAAATTAAGTAATTTGTTCTTCCTATTATAACGTTTCGTACAAATACCTAGTACTTGCTTTATTTGGAAAATGTAGAAGAATAGCCCTCCAAAATTACTTTCCATTTTAGATTGTAAGAAACGATAAACTATTTACGTTTACTTCTACTTAATTGACTTGACTAGCATGTATTGATTATTGATTATTAGTCTACTCTTGCCAATTCAGTTACTATCAAAGATAGTTGCAGCAAATTCCATATTATTTCTAAAGTATCAAAATAAGTAATAAATAATTTCGTGAAATGCATTTCAATTAGTCGAAAATAAATTATGAAATAGTACACTGCGATACATGTGAGCGAAGTAGGTGATGCTCTACGATAGTCGCCCGAGCGCAGCAAGTTTGACAATCACATAAGTTGATAATCAATGAAGTGCACGAGTATCACCTACTATTTTTTGGCACAAAACGTGAGAAGCTCTATATTTTTGCACCTAGATAACGATCGTGCCCAGTTCTCGAACTGGAGACAAGAATGAAACGTTTTTCTTTTTTCGCACACGCTGTGCTCAAAATAAAGTAAAATAATATTGTAGAAAATATATTGTGATGGAAAGAATGGGAGTCGGAGTAGAAAAGAGAATATGTAATATTTACTAGTTTGTTGATTGAGCATAAAATGGTGCCATTTCTTACACCGAATCTTGAAAAAGGACTAAATAAAATGGATAACAATACAAGCATGTTTTTCACCTGATTTTATTTTAGATGAACACTGTATAGCTTCGCTGTATAATATACAATAGTGGAGTCCTGGGATGTGCCTTTTATGAACCCGTAACTACTAAATTATTAGTGGTAAACGATTATTCAATAACGATCGAAGAACAAGATTTTCAGGCAAAACGTTACCACACGCCAGATTATTTAAACCGCTTATTATGAAATTTTACAACTTTGGATTGTTGATTTATTGGATTGACTACAATGTAAGAAGATATTACGCTTTAAAACACAAAGATTTACTCGGAAACCACTCAATAGATTTACTTAAATTAAAATTTGATAAGAAAAAAGTTTCATGGAATTAAACATACTTGTAAGTAAAAAAATTCCATTAATTTTATGCGTGTGGTATATGGCACTTTAATTGTTTCGTCTTTGTTAGCTAATTATTATGGTATCATTGCAGAAATATACAAGCGACGGTACGTACTGTCATAAAAAAAATATGTTGCACATGAATTGACACCATCTTTGAGATTGTAAATTGTATCAAATGTTGTATTAATAAATAACAAAATAGGCTCTGCTGTGCGAGCTGCACTGTCACGTTACTACTACCATAATTATATTTGTAAAGGGCAGTTATGCCCTTGTATGAAATAAATAAATAAATTAATTAATTAATTAATTAATTTGAAAATCGACTTTTTTACCTCCCTCTAATCACGTTCCTTTATATATGTATATATATCCAATTTAAATAATATCCTTTTTTCTATAAAGCTTCAAGTCTTTTCAACTTTTCAAAATGTGATACATAATATTCTTTTTCGGTGAATCTCATTGTCTTTTAGCTATTAAAGAATTTTAATTGGTCGCGGCCATATTACAGTCTGACCTTGAGGAACTACTGTATCGTACGTGTGCTTATTTTATTCCCTGCTGGCGATGGAGAAAACGAAGGAGAGACGAAACGCGCGTGGGTCACGACACGGACCCCACAGCATGACGCCATGTTCTCCCTGCATCTAACACTAAATTCATGGCCCGACCATTTAGATTTATTGTCGCCTCGGACCGTTTGAAGGTGTTAACATTGAGTTCTTACTTTTTTAACATTATTCAAGTTATCCTAATTAAACTAGATTTGAATAAAAGCAGAATCTGTGAAATAATTCATCAATTTGAAAATATATGACTTTTTACAATATGCTCTTACGTAAAACTTCATAAGCTTTGCGTAGGCAATATAGACAGTATAGAGTTTCGCCATACATACTTTAACAGCCATTAGGTTATCTTTCTAACGATCTTAACAAATGTTCTCGAGGGTACAGTTTTTTTTTGCAGGAATGTACGAACAATGTTGAAGCATCATGCACTGGGAATTGAATCATAGTATTTGGATAATAGTATTAAACTTTTTCATTCGAATACCTTAAAACGAAACTTTCCAAGTAATTTTTGAAACTTTTCGTACTTCAATGTAGAAGGTAGCGCTAAACGCTGATGCATTGCGCGAGATAGAGAACTTCTAATAACGGCGGATAAATTTGTTAACGAGGGTCCGATATTCGATACACCGGATCGTGATTAAGTTGCCGCTATTCTCATGTATCACGGAAATTTATCCCGTCCGTTGAATCTCGCCATTATCTAAGCAAAATATAGTATTACAGATACGATTTTGTTTACTCGCGAAATTTATGAAAATTACTTTAGCATATAAATATTTACGAGCAGCAACTAATAACTTTCCAAAGCTCAAAACAAGCTATATCGCCGGACGTATATATATACGGCGAGGTAACAATAGACTGCAGTATATAGGGAAGAACTTTTCACTAAACAAATCACGACGGCATCATTGGCAAGGGCTCGCGCGCGGCGCGGAAGTATAACAGTAGCCAGTAGCCAGCAGCAGGTGCGGGAGGGGGTGGGTGGCAGCCAGCTCGTAAAGCGCAGGAACCTCTTCGGGGCAAAATAGTCGAGTTCTCTCCGCGGCTGGAGAATGCAGGCATTCACATGGGGCCAAATTGACGAAGTTGTCGCCGTGAAACGGCCGAACGTGGCCAATCGACGCGGTCCTGATGGACCGGACGGAGGCGATTCGCGGTCCCGCCGAGGCCATTCTCTCTTTCCCAGTGTCTGTGTGTACGTCTGTGCAAGTGTGTATGTGTATATATCCACGCCGGGTCAGGCCGAAACGAAGCGTGAGTGCCGCAGGA
Source organism: Cecidostiba fungosa (assembly GCA_900474305.1). NCBI lineage: Eukaryota > Metazoa > Arthropoda > Insecta > Hymenoptera > Pteromalidae > Cecidostiba > Cecidostiba fungosa. The sequence continues at coordinate 182,715 of UCOJ01000118.1, read as the reverse complement.
GACTCTCCGCCAGAGTAAAGACTACTATAACGCTTGGGCTCTATAGGACAGAAAACCCGTAAACTGCCTGCAGACGAAAGAGGAACGAGGAGGAGAGAGAGAAAGAGCTCCTATATATCTCCACGTAGTCGCGTTGCCGTTGAAAAGGATCGAAGTGCTCTCGGAAAATCGCAATTGTCGACGAGCCTCCAGTTGAATCCGATTTTCAAAACAAGCTCTGATATTTATTCTAAAAAAATGGAGCATACGTTGCAGTAGAAAAAGACAGACCTAGTCAGACATAGAGGAAGGACTCACTATAAGGTTGTTACAATAATTAACGCAAATAGAGAGAAAAGCTTGTGCTCTAGAAGCGGAAAGGCTGATGCTAGGGTTAACGAGAGAGGAAGTGGCAACGAGAAGAATGGACGGTCTTGGAAAAGGGTAGGTATAGTCACAGAGGGACGCGCGCGGGATATTCAATGGCACTTTAATGCCCGCGAGACACTATAAAACCGGAACTGCTTTTCCCTCGCCTGTATACGTGTGTGTGTGTATATATAGTGCGAGCTATATATGGGGTTATCGTTTGGTCGACGGTAAATCCTGTTTTACGATGACCGGTGTAAATTAGCCGCATGACAATCATCTGTCTTTGACGTGAAGATGCATTCACTCCCTTGAGCTTGTTTTTTTATTATTGCACCGAGGCTCTGTCGATAATGAAGGAAGCGATGATACATATACGCGAATAGCGCAATAAAAGAAACCGTTTACGAGCGGCAATATTTTTCTTTTTCCTCTCGCCTATTATTTTGGAGCCACGCGTATATATGATGTTTAAACATTTCATCGAATTCTTTTTCAACCTGAAACAACAGAAGCCATTTATTTTTCGAGGAAAAAACAACGCTATATGTGCGGGCTTTCAGGTTATTTTCAAACAGCGAGAATGTTGCAGAGCACCGGAAAAATCTGGGCTCCGCATAGGTCAAAGGGGCGCGCGCAGTAGCTCTGGCCATCAAGATATTTTTCGAACTACGCGCAGGTGGATCGACGAGCCTCGAACGAACGAAAAACAAAAAGAGTCGTAGAAGCACGTACAGTATCCGCCGAAAAAAAAGGGAAGAAAAAAAATTTGCATTCGCCACTTTTGAACTGTGCTGCAGCAGCTCGCTGAAGTAATTACGCGCTCGGGGGAGACAAACGCCGGCCGATCGTTGCCCTATGCGATCTTTTTTTTTTTGTTCTCTGCTCCCTGATTTCTCCCACGTGTGAGAGTGCAGCAGCAGCAGCAGCGTTGCACCGGATCCTCGCGTAGCCACAGCAGCAGCAGCACGACAAAGTTTTTCGTCTGAATGCAATTTTGATGGTGAAAGCACTCGGCTGACAGGCACGTCATCGCCCTGATAAAACACACGTAGCGCTGGTGGGATAAAAGCGAGAGAGAGAGGCCTTTCCTCCGGAAAATTGCCTTCATCGGGGCATTGAAGAGAGTAACGAAGCGCGTTTGGAAAAAGAACGAGACGGCTAAAATAAATTTCCAGAGGGCGCGCATTGTGCGTGACTGGCCAGCCGGGTTAATGAGAGGAGAGAGAGAGCTGCAGTGTTCCTCCTCTCTTGTGTACGTGTGTGAGAGAGCGTGAGACAGAGTCAACTGCATAGAAGCCCAAGAGCCTGCGCTCTGCGTTCGCTGCAAGCATAAAAGGACGCGGACCGCCAGACGGTGTCGCCGCGCGCGCGTTTTAGCGCGCCATTGAAGCTGCGTATACCCCCAAACCTCCCTTCCTCTTTTAGTCACCCCTTTTATTTGTAAACGTCAAACGCCGAGCAGCGCGGAAAAGCCTTTATTTCGTTAGGAAGTCCTTCGCTCTACAGCTGACCCGTCAGACGCGATTGTGGAAATCTTTTTTGTTATAGGATATATTATATATTCCTCTCTCTGGAGAGAGAGGACTTAACGTCAAGGTCACTTTTGTTTATCTCTCGAAGTATAGACGACTTAATAGAGAGTCTAAACAAGGTCGACGGCCAGCGAAAATATACGGGTCAGAGGCGTCGTGCCGAGTTTTTCACAAGCGACTGGAGATCGTAACAGACTGACGTCTCATCGACTTCTTGGAATAGCATCAGTGCTCGAGCCAAGAAAGTTCAGGAGGGTCAGCAACCCCCTTTTGCTATATATAGAGCTATAAAATCGTCGGAGAGGAGTCGAGCGGCTAATAGCCCGGAGAGCGGTATACACTTGGCGCGTCCAGAGAGAGCTATCTTATCCTCCCATCCCCCACTGACCGACTCCTTACTGCATAGCCTCCCCGAGAAGGAAACCTAATGCACGTCGTCCTAAACGCATTAGTGTCTCTAATCTGCTTGTCTCTTGCGCGCGCGTATACTCTCTCTCTAAGCTTGATCCTGCTTCGACTCTTGCCTATCATTAAGTCATTAACTGGTTGTCCTCGCGACGAGCGGAACCCACTTTTTTTTGTCTCAAACCCCTCGATTCTGATGCTGCTGCTGTTCGACGGTTGCGAGAACTGTATACCAGCGATAGGGGGTTGTTGCGAAGTCTTCCGTCGTCGAAGAGAGAGAGGAGTTTGCTCGAGACGCTTTAATCGCTCTCTCGATGTAGAGTTTCCGCAATGATAGACTGCACGTCTTCGACGACGGGAAATCGCTGCGTGAAAATATTCAGATAAGGGGTACATGGTGTTTTCGTCTATATATACTATAATGAAATTAATAACGTCGGTATTGTGCGGTATTATTAAGACCGAGTGAATCGAATAAATTGGAAATTGAATCAGTTCTCATCCTGAAAATGGCTTTTTAATCTCGTCTAGAGAGAGAGATTATTGGATGGGAAATGACAAGTGATCGATTAACACTTTGTGCAATCTCAGAGGTCTCGTGTCGGGGTGCGGAAAAGCAGGTCGTCGCGGGCTATCGTAATCGACCAATTTTCATCGTTTAACATCCAATTTGTTGCCGCCGGCCGGTATATATAGTCGTCGGCGCTGATGAGAGCGGTAGACGTCGATAAACCGTCGGAAGGTCCTTTTCCGCGTAATAATCCTATCAAGTTTGATGGGCAAGACAGGAAATATAGCGACAAGCATATCAGACCGGGGATGGATAGCCAACTTTGAGGTCAATCAAAATTGATGCTCCGCATCGATCTCCTCTCTCCCAGTAGAAATTATTAGTCGTTAAAATTATTCGATCCTCTCTCTCACAAAAGACTTTAAATAACTCTCTCACGTTAATTCGAAGCAGCACAGCTTCATCGCGTGCAACTCAAAGAAGCGCATATGCATTTACCAGCTCCGGACTTTTACAACGTAGTAGTAGTAGTAGTAGTCGCTCGATATTCGACGCGTACGTGACGTCTTCATACGCCGACGGGCAGACACGCGTCGTAAAGTTCGCGACGTGGCACGTAGCTAAGCTATACACACACACACACATACACTGTGTAATCGCTTTCAAACGCCGCCGCTTGTTAATGCGTGCGATGCAACGACGAGGCTGGATAAATTTTCTTTGAGAATATTCAGCGCAGTGTTTAGACACACACATGCACACAGTATACATAGAGACTTTATCTGCGATGAAATTTTAAAAAATCAACGATGGTTACGTTGCTAAGACTATATAATAATAATACTCACGGGAACGTATACAGCGACCGAAGGCCACAGGCGCCTTATCTCATAAGCTAATCCGTATAGCGCCTCAGCGGCGGCGGCGGCGGTAACTCCTCATTATATTATCCGCTACTTAAGAAGTTGTGTGATGCGATCGGTGCCGGCGCCGGGGCGAAAATACGTTAAAGGAGTATATAGCTGCGAAGAGGCGACAGAAATAAGCGCAAAAAAAATACCAAAGAATATATCCGGCGCTCACGAGCTGCTGCTGCTGCTGCTGCTTCTAGGCTTGTTAACATTCTTCGCGCTGTGGGTGAGCGCGCGCGCGGCAGGCTTATGGGGCTCATCGTCGTTTTTCCCTCTGCCGCACGAGATTACGCCGCCGCAGCGCGAGATATACGGCGAGAATGTGAGCCGATGTGTATATGCTCTATAGTAGGGAGAGAAGCTGCACATCCGGCTCGCCAAGTTTCCAGCTTTCTGTGTGTGCTGCCCTTGAGAGCTATATCTGCTTGGCTCTTTATCTCAAGAGGGAGAGCTGACTTCGTGGCAGGAACTTCGCGGCGTTATAAGTGAAGTCACGCGTTTAAATGGACGCGTCTCTGATTTTTAAACGCGGTGTTGTTATGAAAAAATTGTATATACCTATGTATCAATTTTGGGAAGTTGAAATTCTGGATTTTTGCGAAATCGGAGCAGAGAGTTCGGGTAAATAATGAATGCTGTATATGCCGGTCAGTTAATTAAACATTCAATTTCGCGCAGTCATGCCGCTGACAGAGCCAAAATTGCCTGGAATTTAATCAATCTCTCTATAGAAAATTTAAACGAGAGATAACGCTCCCGCTGCTGCTACTGCTTTATTGCGCTGTAATCGGAAATATTAATAAATAAAAATGTCCGCGTATCGTTCACGAAAAGTACGCATTTTTCTGAAAAAAAAGTACCAACCATTTTCCGATTAGCCATACGTTCCCTTATCACCGGTTCGGTCGTCGGCAAATCCCGTAAAAACATCGTCCCCTTTTGCTACTAGTCTCTCGGCCCATTATCTCCCGGCTAATTCGCTATTCATTCGGCCAAATCGCCAGATAAAGACAGAGAAGAAAGAGGTGAGCTCGCGTACGCCTGTCTAGAAGCCGTATACGCTTGATAAAAATTATCGTAATTCACTTTCGCTCACTCCTCCGAAAACTCGTTTTTTCCCTCTCTTTCGGGTACATTCGTTATCGCCTCTCGCGGAGGAATCTCATATAGAGCGAATTTAGCTTAGCGAAATGAAATTTCGCGGATGCGCTCGGATTACAGCTTGGAAAAAGGGTCTCGTCGTCGTCGCGCGTGTGTGTGTTTGTCAGAAGGTCTGGTGAATACATGAATTCGTTGAAATAATTAAATCTCCTGTTTATTTTTCGTTTGCACTTATACACTTTTCCGGAAGGACAGCTTTTACGCAAAGAGAAGTTGATCGTTCGAATAGAGATTTTTTTTTATTTTCAAGCTCGAGCTACGACAAACACGGAGACGACGAGTTTACGGGGTCGTTAAGCCGGCGGTGCTGCTGCCTCCACCTAATCGCTGCACTTGCGTTATTAAATATAGGTCTCGAGCTGCGGCGTTAATATTCTCTCTCAGTCACTCGGTGAGCCCCTGAAATTTGCCGGTGTGTCGCTCGTTGTAATTAGACGACGACGAGCGAGCGAGCGAAGGGGATTTTTAGAAATTTCGCAACCGCTTTCTTCAGCAGCAGAAGCCCCTATTAACGTTCGCTCTCTCGCTATTAGGGCGCTGATTTCAATCTGTCGGCAAATTAGTATACCTTCTCACTCCTGTCGAGGCTTGGAAATTGAATTTTTCCCGCCGCAAGCTTTCACCGTTATAGGTGCGCTGGGCTTTTGAAAAATTGCTTTCTTTTCACATACATTTTTTGTTATCTCCTGTTCACCTCATTGAAACGCCAGGGCATCGCGTAAACAAAAGAAAAAACGAGTGAGTAGAAAATCCGGGGCCTCCAAAGATGATGTTTATGGAAGAGCTTGAGAGAGAAAAAAAAGCTGCAAATCCGATATATCGAGCGTGACGTTAGCATCACGCATCGGATACGCTTGAGCCTGTAGAGGAGAGAGAGCACACGGGTCCATCCATAAACCATGGCAATATGCGTGTATACGTCGGAGGAGCATCAGCGGCAGCGACAGCTTTGTCGGGCAGGTATAGTAGCCGGCGACTTGAAATCGAATATGAGGTGCGAGGGCTAAGCCGGGGCTGAGCCGGGTATGCAGAAGCGGCGGCTAAGGAAGCAAACGGTAGCTACGGCGGCGGTGGCGGCCTCGAGGGAGAATGGCTTCTCGTCTCTGGCCATTAAACTCCGTATATAGCCTATACACACGGCTGTGTGTGTGTGTCTATCGACTGGCCGTAAAATCCGCGCAGAAGGTAAACTTCAGAACGGTGAGTTTTCCTTAATCGAATTTCTGGACGGTGGAATTAATTAAAGCTCGAATATGGTGCGCACGCACCAAACTGCTTCGAGATATATTCTCGCACACACAATAACACAGAGTTTGAAGTAGTATATAATAGAAAATAAGCGGGGGCGATGTAATTCACGTAATCCAGTTGGGATAAATTCCTGAGCGTCTCAGGCATAATAGTAGTTGGCGCTCATTACAGTCGCCGTAGTCTGCTGCGCCGAAGAAAAGAGCTTCTCCTCATCCCCTCCCTCTTGTTTTTTCTTTCTCTTCATCTCGGAGAATTCTCCCCCGAGAGAGCGAGAAAGCAGTAGGCTAGTTCTGCATCTAACCCGGTCCACGTGCGGCGTCGGCGGCGGCGGTACACTGCACGTGTGTGTCTGTCTGCACTTAAGCCGAAAGAATGCGGAGTAGCAGAGAGAGAGCGAGAGCGAGAGAGAGATGCGTGGAGCTCTCTTCCGGCGGCCTCCTTCACGGAGCGACGTCGCGCATGCATGCAAGCTTCGCTGCAGCCCGTTGCAAGTTGTACACAGAGCCGCCCCCTCGGTCTGTCTAGACGCTCTCCTACTCTACTGCGACCCTACACTGGCTGGCTGGCTGCCGGCTGGCTCTACCCCCTTCAGCTTCCTCCTCATCTCGTTCCACACCTCCGGCTCTTTGACTCTCCCTCTCCCTGCCTGCCTCTACCCCTCTTTTTTTCTGTGCTGCTGCAACACACATGCACACACAGCGGTGTATATGCACCTTAAATAGGCGATGCAAGAACTTGAGCTGCTGCTGCACGTTGGCGAGGGGAGGACTTGCATGTAGGGCTGTACATACACGTAATGCATCAAACGTCGTGACGCAGAACTCGGCGAGCAAAACACGCAGACTCGGAGAATCGCGCTGGTTTTTTTTCTGAAAAAACTATGTAGCCAAAAACTATCTTTCTCGCTCGTTTACAGAGAGCTTCACTGAGAAAGATCGACCAAGTAACGATTACTTTACGCCATAGTAAACTAAAATGTGGTAGTGATTACAAAATTTGTAGTAACTATTATAGCAATTTTGTAATTGTTACTCTAATTTTTTAGTAAAATTTTTGCTCGGATTGCTATTAGAACAATTTGTATAGCTTATTTTACTATAAATTATAGTAATATATTTTCCATTTCAGTATACTACTGCTATTGCTAAATGATTAAATATTTGTTAGTTTAAAAAGTGTAATGAATACTAAACATTCATACCTATATCCATCTTTAATAAATACTTAAACTTAACTTTATTCGAATAAAGGAAATTTAATAAATTTGTAAGTAACAGTTACTATAAAATATTGTCGTGTCTCTAAACTGCTAGAGTTTATAGTATAAAATTTCGGTAATGGTTACTATACAATATTTTTCTCGGCAATTCATTAAAAAATCCATTCTCAGCACAATCAGTCATCGTCACACCCTAACTCTGCCTATGGTTAACCATGAAAAAAAAAGAGTCGAGATGTATCAATAGAGAATCGCCTAGAGTGCAACACACATCAGAGCATATTATGCATATATATACAGCGGCGAAAAAGGGGAGTATACGCAGCCGTGACCCCCGACACTGACGGCTGACGCGCGACGACGTACGACACGTCGATCGAAATTCAAGCATGCCTCTGCTGCTGGTGCAGCAGACACGAAGCAAGAAAGGGGTTAGCATGCATGCGTGCACATACGCGTCATCGCAGTATACCTACAGTAGTAGGGGAGGCTCGTCTTTCCCTTCCCTTCCACACACGCTCTCGTATTATAGTCTACGTCGCGCGCTATCTTCTTCAATTTTCCATCGTCCTTAAATGGAAGGCTACTGCTACTGTGTGTGTGTGGCTGACTCGTTAAAGAAGCTCTGCTAATGACTCGGCGTGCATTCTTATTACTTTTAATAAGGTTGAGGCTATACAGAAGCGGCGCGTTTTGTGTACGGATACACATAAACTGCGAATGCTGAAAGAAGAAATATCTGAAGACTGTATGAATTAATATTAATAGTATAGAAAATTATTCAGGTTACAAAATCTCTCCTCCCCCTAGTACACGAGGATAACAAAAAGAAATTACGCAATCATCTCGATGGAGTAAAAAGGCGACTGTCTCTTCTTTGTACCTACGACTTATTATATACATCAGTACATTAGCATGTCCCGCGCGAAGAAGGAAAGTTCGCACTCTACTCAGCAGCTTGAAAGACAGCAGACGACACTCTCGGCGTAGCTACACCCGTTTGATTTATTCATCGAGCAGCTTTCGACTGCGCGGAGTGTAGTGCGCCCCACGCGCGAGAGAAGAAAGATCCTCGTGGCTTCGTCGCAGCGTATATAGCCTCGATGATCTCGTATATATACGTCGTCGAATATATGTGTGTGCCCTTTGTCTCGCGCAAAAAAAAAGGAGAGTGAGCTCACTCCCGAGGGAGAATATTGACGCTAAGTGCGAGAAGCTCGTTTGCGACGAGACGAGGCTATGTCTCTCTATTTCTTTATGATGTCAGGCCGGGGTGAGAAGTTGGAATGATAAAGGCAAGGATAAAGGTGTCGATGAATCTAGCGTCGACAGAGGACGTCATTATGAAGTCTAATACGTATACAAAAGTTGTAATAGTGATGAAAAAGTTTATGACTGTCGATTCCGGCAAAGCCACAAGTGACGCGTTACAAGAGTTTTACAGGTAAGTATAGAGGCGAACTTGCCGAGCGTGCGCCTGAAGGAAGGAGCGAATGCATACACGTGTGCCTTCGAGGGAGTCGGCAGGTGGGGAAGCAATGGTACGAGACGTTTGAAGTTTTCGGCTTTTTATATACGATTCATGGTTCTGCAGTATGCTTTTTTAGCTTCGCACAAGAATATATCGTCAAATTTATAGACGCTAGACTTACAACAGCTTTTACTTTACTTTTTGAGATATCGATAAAAAAAAGTACAAATATTCACTTTTCAAGTTGTTTTTACTTGCTTATCAGTTTGTTTAATAATTGTTGCGATTACTTGGCGAACTTGAGGTAACGTGCACCTAAGATACAAAATAGTTCTACAAGTACTGGCGTTCGAGATGGCTGCTTGTAAATAGTTATACATAATATTTGCTGCGTACATTCGATCCTTGTTGGTTAACTTTATCAAAAACTTTGTGTTTCGCTTATTGAATAAATATACAAGATCGGTATACTATAAAATAACTCTGAAAGTGAATTCTTGCGCTAATTTACAATTAGTTGTGTAATAAGCGCTACGCAATGAACTTGAAGCTATTTGACGTCAATTTTGCTCAACGTTTCAGCTGATTGCAAGGTGTACGTAAATAGTTTTCTAAAAAAACATATTTTTAACTGACATTATTTTCTCGATCAACACTGGAAAATGAAAGAATATTATGCAGAAGACTCCCTGATCGAAAATAACAAGAACTACCTGCAATTACAACGGGTCAAAGAGTAAGATACAACGTTGAATTTCAATTTGAAATATATAAAATATTAACGATTTAATTTGCTTACAGTGTCTTGAAATGGAAGAACGAAAAACCATACCAAAATACGAGCTACGTGCCGACACTTCTGGAACACATTGCCAACATCTTAACTCACGCAGTTTGCATAATTCCAGCATTCAAGGGAACCTCAGAACTCATCAAGCGTTCATCGAACAAGCAAAAACTCGTAGCTGCTCTAGTCTATGGTAGTTCCCTATTTCTCGTCGTCACAGTATCAACTCTATTCCATTGCGCTCACTACTGCTTTTGTCAGGGGTAACGTCACATTGAGTATGATAACTTGAAGGTTTATCTCTAGACACTCCTGAATGAATCATTATCAATAACTAACTCGTACATTTTCAGACGGTGTCCCGTAATAAAAAATGTTCTTCATCGATGCGATAGAGCCCTAATTTACATCTTCATACTGGGAACCTACTTTCCCTGGCTGTATGCCGAAGTTCTGGAGCCTTACGAATTGCTCGAGAAAATTCGCACTGGTCTCTGCATCATGGTGACACTTGGAATCCTCTACCAGCAAATGTACCATCAGAAGTACAAAGCTTTGGAGACCGTTTTTTACGTGATAACAGGATTGATGCCAATCATAGCCTTGTTTGGCAGCGTGAGTAGATCAGAACATAAGAAATTATTAGGTACATAACAATCACGTAAAGTTAAACAAAGTGTTTGCACTCTTTGCAGGGCCTATATACCGACATTCCAGAATTGAAAACAGGCGCGCTGATGTACATCGTGGGCATCGTGTTCTTTAAATCTGACGGCTTGATCCCCTGCGCGCATGCAATCTGGCATGCTTTCAGCGCGATCGGAGCCATGATACACTACTACGCGGTTCTCGAGCACCTGTATCCCGAGCCGAGTGAATTCTTTTCGTAAATTTAACACACACCGCTCCAGTCACGCGTGAATATTGTTAATTAAAAAGCATACCCCCTCGTTCGATGATAAAAAAGAAATCCACCAAAATAATCCACAAGTGTGTTCAAATATTTTCTCCTACAAATATTCGCTCACTGCGCTCTCAAGTGCACCTATATATCGGAATTTTTTTTCAAATAAAGCTCTGCAGCTTCGCCTACGTATATATATAGGCAAAAAGCTGACGCTGCTGGCGGAACTGACCGCGCGCGGTTGGCCGGCCGCATCTGCTACATTTGCAATCAGAACTTTAGCAACTGGAAATTAGTGTTTGCGTCGGCGGCCGTGGACCCTAAACTGCCAATCGACGCGAGAGGTGCATGCGTTTCCCTTTGCGAGAGAGAGAGAGAGCGCGTGCTGCCGGCGAAAGCGAAACGCGCAACGTTGAAATTGGATTCCGAGCTGCCGCGGCTCGAGAATCCATCGACTGGAAATTTGGCTGGCCGAGCTCTATGCGCGAATCGATCAACCCTGCCTCTCTCTCTCGGTTATAAGTCTCTCTCTGAAGGTAGCTAGGCCTTATTTTTTAAATCCGACTTTCGATGGAATTCGAGCGATTTTATCCGGAATTGGCTTTTTGAGAGAAAGAGAGATATAGAGATTGATTGCAAAAATGTAGTTGTACCTTTCGTTTTCGAATTTTTCGTCTCTAGTGTAATAAGCCAAGTTTTCCTATCAGTTCGAGTTTTCCTGCTCTTTCGTGGGATTTATTTTCGCGCGTCCGGAGCTGCTGCTGCTTTTTTTGTTCAAGAGAAACAAAGCGGCGTAGGCAAAAGGCTCGAGGGATTTTGAAGTAATTTGTTTTCTTTATCTTCTTTCTCATACTTTCTCTTTGTATCCGTAATTCTTTTATCGTTCGCTTTTTTTCTGTCTCTCCTTTCGATTCAACTTTATCTATATGTGCATAATTTACGCCAGCATATTTATTATTGCAAAAATATTTCGAATTTCACAAGCATGCAAATATTTGTAATGATTAATAACAGTTGCTTTCGCTTGACTACGTCGTCCACATTCCGTAGTTGCATGTTTGCTTGTAATATAGTTATGTATACATGCGCGGCAAAGGTAATTACTTTTTCTATCAATCCTCCTTTTTACAAGCTAATTACAGCCCGAGTAATTAATCATGTTTCTCTGTAACACTGCCTTATTAATTTCAAATAAATAAGATAGAAGTTGCGATACGCTATAGTAAAACGAATTTAAAAGAAAAAAATTGAAAATTATAATATGTTAAAGAATCGATTGCCATTCGATCGCAATGTCGTGCAACCGCAATTACGCGTATAAACGTTCCGCAATTAAAGACAATTAAGGCTCACCTAAAGATTCGATAAGATAAGAAATCACAAGTCCTTTCATTTCTCCCATACAGGAACTACAACATGGAAAATTAGTGTATCGCAAAATCTACAACGGCGCGTCGATTTTCCCTTCTGCTAGACACAGGTATACGGAAGCCAACAAGGCAGCGACTTTCAATGAGTTATATACACGGCTAAGCGTGCGTAAAACACGTTATCACTCTGCAATTAAAGCTTCGCTTAGCCGACGAGTAAATCACGCCGAATCTAGGGAGTGAGCTGATGCCGGTGACCATAGGGAGAGAAAAAGCTAGCTTCTCTCTAGCCCGGCGTTTACCGCTGGCCCGTAATTACGTTATCTCGCTGTAACGCATCGTTAACAAATTATTCATCAAAGACTCCCCCACTCCTTCCTTTTTCCGCCCTCGACTTTTTCCACGCAGCGATAACAAAGAATTATGACGTGCAGATAAGACTCGACTGTCTGATTTTACACACACGATGCCCCCGGAGTTATGACTGCTTTGACGCATTGCCCTTTGTGTGTTATTAATGCAGTCCTGTAATCAAAGCTTTTTCAATGACTTTCAGATCGATGATATATATATTTTTTAAATTGGATCTTTCAAAAGTGGGTTTCGATCGAAATATCGAGTTATGCGGAACGTCAAGTCTTCAGTTTTCAAAGCGAGCGGAAATTGAAAATACGTCGTGAGTTTATAACTTCACGTTCTTTGGAATAAAAGCATCCCTTCGAGTTCAGAAGAATTTCGAATGAGACTGAACTTCAAAGAACTCGACTCTGAAGCGTCGATAATATTGACAGGAAAAATATTTCAGAAATTTCTTCGTGTGTATAAGACAACATTCAGAAGTAAAGAATCACCGTACAAATTTAATAAAACGCGGCATTTCCCTTACTAATATAAATATAATTTAATAAATTACCAATTTCCATCCGAAGAGCCAGCTTAAGCCACAATTCCAGCGCGCGTTTTCCCTTTGACGCGCCACAACTTTCTACTACTTCGTATTTCGACATAATGCTGTGCTGCTGTCGGGTATATTAGTAGCTCGAAAAATTTACGTGGCAACTCGAAAGTCCGAAGTTATACTTATATACATATAGTAGAGCATCGACTTTACTTATGCACATTCATAAACACAGTCCGCGTCGCTTCGGATCGCGGCGAGAAATTACTTTTTCACACTTTTCCTCTATACTGTGTGCAGCCGGTATAAATGAGATTAAAATTTTCATCGCGCCGTATTAAAACTTGCAATTTTGTGCGCCGCCGTCGCTTATATATACACACTTCGTTTTTTCTCTCTTTGTTTCTCGAGTAAATTAAACTTTCATCCCCGAGAGATCAATATTCGCATTTTTTTCGACGTCGACGAGCTGCAGGTATTCATTTTCGTCCGCCGCGGATAATAAACCCCGCAGTTTTCCGCGAATTATAATTACACACCCGTGTGTATAATTGCCGCTTGCGTTGAATAAATAGTAGTACAGTCTCTCCCTCGATTAACGCAGGAAGCATTACTCAAGAATAAGAAGCCACGTATGCGAGGCTTGATTAAGTAATTACTAGCCTCCTGTGTACGGTTTAGAAAAATGATCCTGAATAATAAAGAGCTGCAGCGACATCTAATCCGTAGCCGGCAATTTTCCGTAATGAATACCACCGGCTTTCCGGCGTGAGATATTTCACGTTTAATCGTCGATAATGGACTGCGAAAAACCAGTTACTTATAACCTACTTTAAAAAAAACAAAACGTTCTAGTACTATACACTCGACCGATGAAAATAAAGCCAAGGAGCATCTCTCTCTATCTGATCTTAATAGCAGTAGCGTCGCAAAGCGCGCAGCTCCTTAACCGGCTTGGAAATCCTTCGGTATAGTATAGTAGCTACTGCTGTATATACAGGTATACCTATACGCGAAGCGGTTAAGGCGAGCCGGTAACCCGAGCGTCCCAAAGCGAAACCCTACACCGTTGCATCGACACATGCGCACGTCGTCTCTCGCGAATGAGACTAACAAAATTAGCGACAGGAATGCGATGCGTGCGTTTGAAATATACAGCGTGAAAGTTGAAAAGAAAAAAGCAAAGAAGAATAAGAAAAGAGAGTCAGCTTAAAGCACAGGTCGTTTAGTCGGTTAAGAGAAGCATCGCATCACACAGTTCGGTTTTATCAATGGCGCGCGGAGAGATAGCGTAACACTTTCGTCGCGCGGAAGCGAACGTCAGCGCATAAAGGAAAAGGTGATGAAAGTCGAGAAGAAAGGAAAAACACGTAAGACGCCGGAGAGAGAGAGAGTAGAGCTCGTAAAAGAAGCGATAATAATAAGCAGCCGCGCGCGTTATCCATCGAGTATCTGCGAGCTCGTCTCGAGACTTTAGCGGTAAACAAACGGGGCTTCTTCTTCTTCTTCTGATGACGCAGTACTACTACTATTATATATCTACCTCTCCGGAATAAGATATTCACGCGCCATAAAGTCTCCGCGATTACTTCTCTGCAGTCGAATCAGAATAATAATAATAATAAACGCTGCGATAATCCAACTCGGAAATTATTAGTAGAAAAAATCCCCCAAAGCCAACACAGTAGCACACCGGTGCGAGGGTGGCGTCCGCCGAGGCAGAAAAGCTCTCTCCCCCCTGGTTTCTCGCAATGCAAACGCACGAGCCGCAACGAGAGAGAGTAGAGGGAGTAGCTTATGTTACGAGCTTGTCGTGCGGCGTGTTCCGACAGCGTCGAACACGCGTTATCAGATTGAAGCAGCCGTGTATGTGTACCTCGTCGCTCTGAGACGGTCAGCTGCAGCGTCGCCAAGGAAAATCTGCGCGCGCTTGTTGATTTTGCTCCAGTAAACCAGTAATCTCCGCCGCTACGGTGGTGCTGGTGGTGGTTCTCTCTCGACTCTGTCTTGTATATATATATATAATTGCAGTATATGTGCGATCGATAACGCAGTGCTATAACTGCGATCTGATATGCATTACGCGGGTAATTATATCGGAAGGCGATATAGACGCAGCTGCGTATGTAGACTCAACGGTAATATTCCGAGCAGGGAAATATATGTATATAGATCCGGGAGAAGCAATATATAATTGCGTTTAATGCTTTTATAATTGAAGCCCAATTAGCCGAGGTGTGGAAATGTTTAATAAATATATAGCTGGACTTTTCTTCAATTAACATACATTCATTGTCGACATTTATACGCTCGACCTGTGATAGAAAATATAATAAAATCATTAAAATCTCAAGCTCGACAAATCAAAGACACAAGACACAGTGTGATTATAGTACACAGTCAAAAGTCAAAACCGCAGAGGCCGTTATTTTTTTCCGGCATCATCGATGCGACGTCGTCTCGCTTCAGACATATACACACACACACACAGGGGCAGGTATATAGTATATAGAGAGAAAAAAAGGCTTGACTGCAGTAGCGCGAGGTCGAGGGAGCCAGAGACTCGCGCGCGCCCGCGCACTTGATGTGTCGTCGGCGGCGGATGTCAATGACTCGGATGACTTCGCGAGCAGTCGCCAGAAAGCGTCTGCCGCCAACGTCACCCTCTCTCTCTCTCTCTCTCGGCCCGGAAAATCGATTTTGCACAGCCCTACTCTTTTTCCCTCATCGCGACGCGCGCCGGGCATTTTTTTAGAGCTTGAAGAGATGTAAAGCGCTCTGCAGCAGCTATAGAATGTGACACATCGCCACCTGATGATTGCATCGATATTATAGAATAGCAGCGAGATTTATATTATTCACTGGTTGATCCTTATAACTTCTTACTACAGCAGGTTCTTGTAGAAAAAGAAAAAATTGACCATCTAAATTCTTGCTCGCACATGCAGACTCCACACGTAAATACACGTCTGCGAGGGGCTGCACTGCGACGTCGCGGGCGCGGCGCTCTAACAACCGTGTCGGGGCTGCTGCATGCCGGGGATTCTCGCGCTCGTTACCCGCCTAACGTATGCATGAGCATGAGATCTTTTTTTTTTTTTTTAAAGCCAAACGAATTTCGAGACGACGCCTTTTTTCGCGTCGCATCTCGTCGGCGTCCCTCGGAATTTTTCGTTGTGACTTTGATGTCGGAACGATTTCGCGCGCAGCGAGGGATAAATAATTTCGTTGCGGATGAGAGAAGAGAATATTCTTATGCACGTCTTACGTCATTTGTGCGCAGGCTGGGTGGTAAGCGGTGTTTACTTACCTGAAACAGAAGAGAAAAAAATATTTTCGTTTAGTATAATGCTGTTTTACAGGTATGTAAGCGCATTTGCATTTGTAGAGAGGAGCAATTACTCGTATCGATAAAATATATTATAAACACGCCGAGTATTATAGGAAGCCTCATATCCGCTAATTGCGGGGCGTAACACCGGCAATAAAGATAAAATTACAGACGGTTTTATAACGTAACCAGTTGAAAGTCAAACTTATTAGCGGCGGAAAAACAAAAAGCACGCAGCACGGCTGGTGGTATGAAATTTAATTCCGGTAGTGAGAGAGAGAAAAAGGATGTCTCACTGGGTGTACGAGTTACATTGCACAGAGATTGCATTCGTTAATCGCGATTAACGAGTCCGAGTCGCGTGCGGCGAATTAAACAAAAGTTGGATGTAAACCGGAGCGACGACTCGCGACTTTTCCGTTAATTAATTCGAGAGAGAGAGAGAGAGAAAAAGAGTGAGTAGGACTTGGCGAGAGCTGCAGATGTACAATCCGACCGAGAGTTTGTATTATGAACAACTTTGGTAATTAAGCCGCGAAGAAAACTTTGGGCCCCCGGACTACTACTGCTATCCCAAAAGTCTCGATGGATTCGCGAGAAAATTTTTGGCTCGACGTTTCCATTCCGCAAATTGTTTTTTCTATTTTATCGCGGCGAGAGTCAACCAGTTTAATTGACTAGCCGAATTAAACTTATGAACGCATCTGACTCCATTTATAGCGGTTTACGCTAGATGGCGCCAAATTATGAACTAGATAGTATAGAACAATTTTAGACGATTATATACCATATTATGTAAATAGGGTAATTTAAAATGCAAAGAAATTAATCTTAATACCAGTAAATTCCAGGAGAAGATAGCATGAGTGGCTTAAGCAGGCCCAATAAGGCAATTTTGGCATAGCTGGCACCCCTCTTTATATACAAATAAAAAAGGGAAATAGAAAAGTGCCTATGCGCCACCTAGCTTCGCTAGCTAGAGACTAGGTAGACCCGAAAATTCAAGCGGTGAGAGAAAGGCCAGTCCAAAACTGTTTTGTTATAAGTATAGTTACTAAGCAGTACCTCGCACGCTCGCACACCGCTAGCGTGGCGGCGGCGAATCTTTTTTCTCCGTGTACATATTTCATTTTAGCCTCATTATCGATGCATCTTGCTGAACTTGGTACAAAAGTATGCCGCGACGTGTAGCCCGAAGCAACGCTCTCTACGTCTGTGCATCGAGAATCGCGCTCACTAGTCAAACTTGCCAGGGCTTCCAAACTGCTCACGACTCGGTGTGGTGGTGTATACTGCGCCGCTATACTATGCGCGACTTTAGCCTTAACCGCTTATCTTTCTCATATTCAATGTAAGGAAACTTAACTTTTCTCTCTCTCTCTCTCCGGTGCCGCAACTTATGGAAACTCTCTCGAGCGCAGCGGATAAGGAAATAAGCAGTGCGTGCAGAAGCAGCAGTAGCAGCAGCAACTCAGGAAAATGTTGCAACAGCGTTTTGCTCGCTGCAATTTAGCCGAGTTTCAACTCTATTACGTGTGAAAATTGAGGAAACGCCAGATATTATCTGGGTCAGAGGTTGTCTATGAATTATTCAGCGGAAAGAATGATAGTATAACGAAAATTCAAACGTTCTATAACGACGACATCGTCGTCGTAGCCTGTGACAAACAAACCGAACGTGTTTGCGACGAAATCCCGAAGTTCAACAACGAGATCAGCGAACCGAACGCGCTTTATTTACCTTCGGCTTCTCGAAACAGGATTTCGAAAAAAAAGAGAGAGAAAAATTCATCTCCGATCGCGTTATTTTTCCGCTCAAAAAGTCGCCGGCGCTTTTCATCCCGGCGAAAAGGCACGTTTTCATATATACACACACATACAGAGAGAGCGTGTCCCTGACGTGTCTTTATTGCGGCAAACAATCGCGCGCGAGCGCACGAGGTGTTAATTGTCGGATGACAGCCGACGAGCGTCGCTTTCCCCCTCTCTTTTTGCCATCAGCCCTTTTCTTTTCAGCGACGAGCAAACGCTTTTTTTTATCGGAGCCAGAGCGCAAACGGATATATAGCGAAGCGTTTTGTTTCGGCGTATTCTCGGATTGCCGATGATTTCAGAGCTCTCGCGCGCCTGTTTCTGAACGCCGTGGTGCTCTCGAATTGGACAGCTTCGATGTTTCGTTGATATTTTTTCCCCATGGCTTTTTTTCTCTCGCTGCGCTGAATTTTTTTCACACCTGCCTGCATGGAGATAAGGTTGTTGGCAATTCGAAAATTCGAGGGAAAAAAAAGAATTATATGGTATACGCCGAATATCGGATCTCATAATGGAATCGAATTATCCGGGCTTTGTGAGAGGAATAAAAGGTCGATACGCGACAAATTGTTTGCGAAAGAAAGTAAATGGCCAATATAATTGATAATATCAGCAACAATGAGGCAATTTGCGTTCGACAAAGATATCGATGGGAAATATATATATATATTTGATGCTGCTGTGCAGAGAGCCCTTTCAATATAACACACAGGAGAGTGGACTATATGGACGCGACAAAACAATGCATTGTCAGGGCTCGCATTGAAAAAGCTAATATTTGACGCTACAACAATATTCATTCTTGAATTCGTCCGAAGCCAGACTCGCTCAAATATTCGCGCTCGGTTTTATCAGCTGTGAAAAATTAAACCGCTGAATGCAATCAATGCCGAGCATCGATATTTCCGTAATAGCTTTTCGAGTCGAGTCCCATCGATATCAAAGCATACCTCGTCGCGAGCGCGCGTGCGGATTCAGCACTATAAAGCGTTATATACGCTTCTGACGGCTGCTGCTATACACAGCCTCGATCGGCAATATGCGCGAAATATTGAGTTTAAAGCGGGAATTTCAATGAAAATAGAGATTGCTTAATGACATTAATTTAAAGTCAAATTAATTTAGCCCAGCGCTGCACTAATTTCAATGCAATAGTCCCCCAAATACTGCCGACGATTTGTGTGCGGCTCTGCAGCCGACACTTCAAAGCGAATCAAATTGACCGTACGCTATGAAAGCTCGCGTTCTGCGGCTGTTTATTTCTCTCAGTCAGTGTTTTCGCAAGATTTTTCTTCAACGATCAATCAAATGTTATTAATATATCGAACACAAGTAAAGTTGGATTTTGAATTATAGGCTTACACATTCATCGGTGAATTAACTTTTTAAAATTGAGCCGTCCGCAGAGACGAAGTCATCGAGCTGCAGAAACGCCGCGTGAATAAGAAGCAACGACGCGGCGACATATATCGCGCGCGCGGATGAAAGTATATACGAGGCACTCGAGCGACTCCAAGGCAGGCGCGTCACGTACGTAAATCGATCGGCGCAGCCGGTCGCCAGCCCGAGTAACTATACTTAACTTCTTATACTATAGCCGCTCACGTAACTTTTTTCGTCGATCGAGTCCTGAAGCTCCTTATCAAGCGCTACTTTTATTTTACAAGCTTAAATTTTCCAAAATCCAACCGAAATTCTCCTACTTCACGGTGACACAAGACAGGACGGAGCGATATACACAACCTGATGGTATTAATACCGCCATCACGCGCGTTTGCTTGACAAATAGTTTCGGAGGAAGTTGCCGTAGTGATGCAACCCAGGACACCGCGCGGGCTTTGTTAACATCGCATTGCGTGCTTATAGTACGCGCGCGTCCGCCGAGAATCTTGGATACTTGGAATTTCACAGCGAGCTATCGATTTTTGCTTTATGGCCCAGTTGTACAAGTAGTGTCGTCGTCGAAGCTGCCGCGCGCTTTTTCGGAGGCTTCGGATGCTGGGTTGAACAAAAGCCTGTTTTGTTGGATATGAACTAAAGAGGAAGTATGCGAAGTATCCTCTGTAGGCACAACCGATAAATTTGAAATAATTTTATGTCATATAGTGAGGTACTGTTTAAAAATGTTTAAGCATCGAAATAAATAAGATCGGACGTTGGGATATTGATTGAAACTGGTGTATAGGTACAACAGTAGGCTGGGTCCAGGACTGGAAGAGAGAGATAAATCTGCCCCATAAAGTCCTCGGCACGTTTTGCCAATCATGAAGGAGGTAAAGCACTTTTCTCTTCGGCAAATTGAATAAAGCTGTTCTCTCCTCTCTCTCGGCTCTAATAAAGGAATCTGTTTAATTCACTTTAGCGAGAGGAAGTAAGTAAGAAAAGAACTCTTAGCGAGACAACGAAATTAAAGCCTCTCAGGTATCCCCGTCCGAGCATTTTTTTCCCTCGCCTGATGCCCTTGGAGAGTAATCTAAAACCGAAGATCGATATCGGTTGTTTTTTTTTCTTCTTTTTAATTAAACGTCTTTGGAAAACTCTTGACTTATTGGAATGCCTGGATTTCCGTATATAATTAAAATAAACTTGGAGTAATTAATTGTTGACTGTAGTGAGATTATGCACTGATAAATTAAATAGCTGGGCCTTGCTTTTCTATTAAAACTCTTATACGTACTTTATACTTCCAGGGATCTTTTATACATTACGTACACTGTCCTTTTGTATTGAAATGAGGGTGTAAAGCGATGCTTAGGCCAGGTGGTAAAATAAATTTCATATCTCCATGTAATATTCGCGAGAATCCAAAGAATATTTCCACATTTTACGTCTCAAGTTCTTTATAGCCAACTTAGCCTGTCTCCTCTCCTAAACACAATAAACGTCGATCTACTTATTAAAACTATTTTGGAGAGCTCGGCTCGCGCGCTAATAAAATTCCCGATGTCAATAACGCGTGGATAGCAGCTTGTCGCCTCCTCCTCTCTTTTACCGAGGTAATATAGCCCGCCCGTAAAGTTCGCGGCTGCAGCTACTTTGCAAACCAAAAAGCCTCTTTTTTATCTGCCGCAGAGGCATCGCGTAAAAAGCGTCCGAGAGGAAAGGTCTTTTCAGTTTTCATACGAAAATACGAGCTGCCTCGTATACATTCGAATAACATTTCGGCCCGATCCGTTTAAATCCTATGCATTTTTCGGGTCCTCTGCGTTTTGAATTGGAGTAGAGAGAGGGGGGGAGAGAGAAAAGGGTGCAGCGCACGCTTAGTTTTACGAGCGAGAAAGATCTTCAGAGCTGCGCGATGAAAAAATGAAACTTATATGGCTGCTGCACACGTGTATAATTGAAATATGAATTTCAAATTTCGCGGCAAAGCGCAGATAGAGAGAGAGAGAGAGAATTTAAATGAACGATTTTGTAATAACTAATCCGGAATATCCGCTCTTTAATGATTGCGACTGAAGATGTAATGGTCAATTACTCGACGCGTAAATCATTACTATAGCTCTGGTTAAATTACTACTCATTTCAAGGAATAAATTTATATACTTTTTACAATTTATGATGGAGTAAATTCTTGCTTGTGCCGTTTTATTATTCAGCTGCATCTCACCGATGAAAAGACGAAAAAAGGAGACACTGCAGGAAAAATTAAATCCTCGGTATAATTTCATATATAAACTAAAGACATCTGAAAACTTTTCCAACTAGTTTTCTTAAAAGAAGAAACGAAAACAGACCCGAATATAGTAAAGAGTCTGCAACTTGTCGAGAAGAATAAACTTCGGGATTGCAGAGACTTTCCACGCGATGTCGACAGATTGTTTACTGTCGCGCATCGAAAAGAAATCCTTGCACGCCTGGCGCGAGAAAATCAAGTCAAGAACCACTATAGTGCCGTAATTATGCCATCGTAAAAGGAGAGCTGACTCGCTGTTCAGAGGGTACATTTTTGTAAACAAGAAAAGTAAGCGAGGGAAGCAACACACAATTCTGTCTTATATGAAACGAGTGAAAGAAGACAAAATGATTGAAAGTTTTTAAATTCTGATGATCTCTTAACATCTGATGGACAAAAGGGTATAAGTTGACAGCTCATAAAGCTTCATTGCGCAGCAGTTTTCTCACAAAAGCTGCAAGAGTGATGAGCTTTTCCTGAAAGAAGGCTAAGCTTACACTATACCCACTGTACTATCAAAATTCAGCTGACACCAGTCTTTCAAAACCAGCAATATTTTTCGAATGATGGATAGACCAGATCCATTGAAGCGTAACACGTAAGCAAGCGACATAATACCGCGTATCGACGCAGCTCCAAAGGTGCAGTACACTTGGTGTGTCTCTCTCTCTCTCACGATTGAGTCAACAGCAAGCGCGTCAGTCCCGCGCCAATTTCCGCAGCAATAATAGCAGCACGCGGACTTAAACAAAGCTCGGCTGCACACGCTCCTGCCGTAGGCGGTGTCTGCTATAGTTCCGATGCGTTGTTTAAGCGACGCACGATTCGCTCAAAGATCACTTTGTCTGCTGCTCCTGTTGCTACTGCTGCGTCTGGGTATTGAAGGGGTTAAGGGATTCCTGGTGGCAGTTATTGGATCTTCCCGCGACTTGATTAACCTGTCGCTGATGGCCAAAGTCCGGTTTGTCTTGCTGTACTGAGTTTTAAGCCGAGCATTAATAGTGAGATTACTTGTTGCTCACTAAGGAGCTTATATATTATATATAACTTGATGAACCGTATCACAATGCGTTACAGTTAAGAGTCTGGTTAAATTGAAAAATAATTTAAATGCTTCATTTTCCACGCATATATTCATCAAGTCCTAATACATGCAAAGGTAGCCAGGTTTTGCTCCCGTACCTCTACAGTATCCTTCTCCCTCGTCTAACGCACATTTAGCCTTAAACCAGCCAGCCAAAGAACAAGCCGGGGCGAACTGTAGCTCTCATTGTCGCGTCTGTCGTGCACCACAGTAGAGAGAGACATGGTTGCGCGAGCTGCACCGGTTCCGCCACGCCGACTTCATCCGGAGTTACGCCTCTTATGGATCGCTCTCCTCTCTCCCGTGGCCCGCTGCACACAGATAAGAGCGCGCGCGCAAGAGAGAGAGAGAGAGCCGTGTCGTCTTCCCTTGCCATTTGTCGAACGTAGTCGGATCGGAAGATTGATGTGACGTCGAACTTTTCGCTTTTACCGGTCTCCCTTTCGTGTTACGCCTGGTCCTCCATGCTTGCGAGTCTTAACGATGTAAATCTGCCCGGTGACGCTTAACCAATCGGAGGCCCTCTACGCGATCGGTTTGTTAGCTAAATTGCTCCAGCTTTAGAGACTGTAGCGATAGATAGCGTCCTGTGGGACAATCATTCGAGGTATAAATGCGCTGGCATTTATTAATCTCGTTATTAACGTTATCAAATGGTCATCGAAATCTTTTATTGTATTAATCTCCCAAAAGGGGCTTTATAATAGTAAAATTTTCAGTTTCATTAAAACTTTGTTGAAACATGTTTCAAGGTGTTTGGAGTTCGAATCACACGTTTCTGTCAATGCCTCACAAGAGCAATGTATTTCATCCTTGACTAAAGTGCTAATTACACGTGATTTTTCTTATCAAACATAATTATAATTCGCAGTTAAAGACGATATATTAACACTGAACGATCCATCATTCTCTTATTCCTACATCATTCATTTATCCCTTATCTTTCATCACATTCTTCAAAATTTTATTTTGAGTAATAGGTCATTAGCTTAGAAACTAATTGAGTCGACTAGTATTTGTTTGCTATTATTATAGGCGGATACATAGCTGTGATATTTATAATCAAATTATAAATATCAATAATCTTTAGAGATATACAGCGAATATTTATTTCAGGCGATAGTCAATATCGCGCTATAACCATACATTTTATTTTTCTACAGCCTAAGTACTTTTCTAAGTTGTGTAGATTTTGATGTCGAATGTTTGAGAGGTTTAATGTTCGAAATAATAGGATATGGAATTTTAGTTTGGGAAATGGATATCATGGGTTTAGAAAGTATTCTGATAGTAGATTGTTTGCTTGGTGGTGGAGGAAGAACTTGAGCAAGTTTTCTGTTTTGACGACGAATGTGACGGCGAACGCGTTGTCTTAAGGAAGATGTGGATTTGGAAATGGCCAGCCATTTTCGGGAGACTTGAGCAGCATTGAGCAAGGATTGGGTGTCCAGTTTTGAGAGAATGATTTGGGATAGTTCAACGGGTAGTTCGCGAATGATGTCGATGCCTTGGTGGTGAACGCCCATGGCGAACATCAGTTGCTTGAAGGAGTCCATATTGGTAGCTTTCTCGGAATGCTCAGCACTCGTTGAAAGCTAACCTTGGATTGATTGCAAATGAAAAATGACGGCCTTATATACCTGATGTATGAAGGGTGGGATGTAACGTAAAGGGATGGGTGTCTCGTAATGAGAGGGGTGAATTACTGATTAAAAAAGGGTTAGTAATCGAGGATCAAGAAATTGCTATTTGAAGTGCATTTTTTAAAAAACACATAAGAATCTGAACTACGTGAGAATTTACCACATACGAAGCAATGTTCAGTTATATTTTAATTACTTTTTGTATACATACTCAGAACTGTTAACGTAATAGTTTGTAAGACTTTATTACATTTGTTATCTTCAACTAAAATTTACGACGTTATTATGTAAAACAAATAAATTTGAATTTGAAAAAACGTGTTATTTAATTACTTTTTCGAAAATTTCAAAGTACTATCCATTTAATGCTTATCTATTCATCTTTATCTTTGATTTCTTATATGTAGAATGTTAATTTTAGAGTCAACAGTTGCGGCACAATTCTTATACAAAGCACAAACAACGTTAGTTGGCAGAAAAGATGCTGATATGTCATTTTAATTTCTTTCAACGGTATTCATGTAGAATTTCCATGCCAAATAATATCTCGTTTGCATGTATTACATAAGATTAAATAAATATAATTTTACTGTGACAGTTCGGTTTATAACAAGAGAGTAAAAAATAGAGTTTGTCAATTAGTGAGTCTTTACTCAAGTTTTGGTTATTGTATCATTTTTTCCAGCAAACGGTTTATACCACAAAGAAAATTAAAAATAATTGCATGAACATGAACTGGATCATAAGAGCAGCGTTAATGTCATTGATGTGTGTGGCTTATCCTCATTTCTGCCATGGATTGCCGTTAAAAGGAGCCAGTAGGGAATTCTTTGAACTTTCAATTATCCATTTTAGTGATTTTCATGCAAGGTGAGAATATAAGAATAATAGTACGACTATAATACACACTTTTTAGGCGAGCATGATGTGAAAAAGTTATGCGACTTTGTTGCACGCCGTATTTTTTTAGTATAAGGCCATGAATATCTTTTTCATGAATGATAAAGTTGAGGATGAGGAATCAAGAATTTATAAAAATTACTGAAACTTTCAAAAAATTATTACAACTACTCTTGATTCCTCTTTCGCTTTTGTTCGTCAATGAAAAGGGCCTTTCAAAAAGTTTTCCTAATTCAATCCCAATAAAAATTTTCTAATATTTAATCTCTCAGATTTCTTCCTATTTCGGAGTCTGGCGGACTCTGTTACGAAAAAGAAAAATGCATCGGAGGTATTGCCAGAGTCGCAAGCATCGTCCATTACCTGAAGCAAATTCGTCCAAACGCAATCTTTTTAAACGCCGGAGATTGTTTTCAGGGGACTTTGTACTACGAGGTTCATCGTGGTAATATCACTGCTCATTTTATGAATAAATTACCACATGATGCAATCGTACGTACCTGTACATAATTTGATCGATTTGACACAGGAACTGCTATAAGTAACAATAACAATTACGCTTTGATCTCTATAGACTATCGGAAACCATGACTTTGATGACGAGATATCAGGTTTGGCTTCGTATGTGCGACAATTGCGGGCTCCCGTTGTGCTCGCCAACGTTGATCAAAGCGAAGAACCTTTATTACAGGTGTGTGTCAACGAAATTATTATGAATGGATAAACTCTTAAGACGAAAAATATATTAACATCGCACTAATAATATGTTATGTATTTTTTTTCAGAATGTTTATACAAACAATACAGTCATTCGAAAGGATGGCAAAGATATCGGTATCATAGGCGTTACTTTCACCAGCACTGATGTAAAATGCAATCAGAGCGCAATATTTTATTTCGTATACCTATACTTATATTAATGTATATTGATTTCAGAAAATATCATCACACACTGGAAGAATAAAATTTTTGAACGAAGTCGAAACAGTCAATGCAGAGGCTAAGAAGTTAAAATCGAAAGGAGTCAACATTATCATTGTCCTAAGCCATTGTGGAATCGAGGCGGATAAAATTATAGCCAGCAACTGTCCGGATGTGGATGTAGTTGTCGGAGGACATTCACACATTTTACTTTACGACGGTATACATTATAGTTATGCATGACAATTTTTGTAACTTGAATATAGATAAATGAAACACAAGACTATATTTGATCAGGTAAAGCACCGTCAAATGATATTCCTTACGATAAATATCCAATCGTGATTTCGCAGAAGGATAGTAATAGGAAAGTTTTGATTGTTCATGCCAGTGCTTTCACAAAGTAAGCTTCTTCAGAATAACATGTACAAAATTAAGATACACGATTCTTTACATATTACACATTTGCATCAAATGTGCGTTTCCCTTTCGCAGATACATGGGTGATATCAGAATTATTTTTGACCAAAACGACGAAGTGGCCCATTGGGAAGGTAAACCGATCTATTTGGACGCATCTGTTGAAGAAGGTAAAAATATATTATTTTTCATGTGTACGTTTTTTTATATCAATAATTTTTATTTTAAAAAAGGGTTTCTTCAACAGATCAATCGATTGTCAAAGAACTGAAACCGTGGTCAGTCGAAGTCGACAAAATCGGCAAAAGAGTAGTCGGTGAAACTAAAGTATTTTTAAATAAAAGCAGTTGTTACGCTGGTGAATGTAGTTTTGCGAATCTTATAACGGACGCCATGGTGGATTTGGTAATTTCAGTTTAATTTTCTAATGATTATTAAATTAGTTCTTACACTCAAAAATCAATGTTCCCTTGCAGTATGCTGCTAATACGACCATCGGCATGAATTTTGCTTTTATCGTTCAAAATAACATTCCTGTTGGTCCTATTCTATATGAAGATTTATACACAGCATTGGCTTACAACAATACTTGGGATCTGATCGATCTCCAAGGAAAAGACCTACTGCAGGTATTCTGTAATTGTATTCTGCAGGTCATGAATTTATACTTTATTTAAATTAAATAATCCTACTATTTAATTTATTAAGGCCCTCGAAGACAACGTAGCTCGTAACCAGGACAATTCGAGCTATATCAATGATAGACTACTTCACTGGTCTGGTCTAAAAGTCACATATGATTTAAGCAATCCAGTATCAAAACTAGTCAGTGCTAAAGCCAGGTATATATTAAGTACATAAAGATATGTGATTGCATTTTTAATATACTTCTAATTATACTTGATCAATTTCATCAAAAAGGTGCAAAGACGAATTCGAAGATATCGATGCCGACAAGTGGTACCGAATCGTTGTCTCCACCTATCTTGTTTCAACGGAATTTTCCAAAATCATTAAAGAAAAACATCGTAACTACGTCCGCGGGCTCACTTCGGACTTGGAGAATCTGGTTAATTACGTTGAAAAAATCAAGACTGTCAACGTAAAACCCGATGGGAGGCTGATCTTTGTGTAACTATAATCCGCACCAATCAAATAAATTGCGTTTTTTCGAATATTATATTATTATACGAAAATCGGTATTATTTTATTATATATTGCATAAAATATCAATCAAATTTCAAAATCAAGTTTATAAAATAAGTGTACTTGTGTCCAATGAATGAATGAACAAACAATCTTCGTAATACATAATAATACAATCTCAACGGTTTCTCTGTATTAGGTTGTATACCTTTATACATCGCATTATTCGAGCGTGTAAATGTTCAATAATAAAAAATCTCAAAATGAGACAAAGTGTTACCAATCCTCGCACGCGAGATAATGCAATAATATCAAAGTCGCGTGTCTGATGCACTCTAAGATTCCTCTATACTGGTGATAAATGGAATAGTTCTATCACATGACTGTATGGGGCATCCTCGGCGTTGTGTTGCTGTTCATATTAAAATTGCGAGGCAGAGTAAATCGTCTCGTAGGGAAAATGTGTTTAAGTCACGAAGATTCTCTCGTCTATGGATGGATACAAGACTTTTAGAAAGCGCACGCGAATTTTATACGTCATAAATTACTGAAACACATATTTTAATGACTTTATAAAGCATTTACAGTTCATGCACGTATAGGTATTATAAAAACTTTAAGGTTCTGTTTTTATAGAGAAGAATTTATGTACTTATCAAGTCACATAAATCATGCCTACTAAATGAAAATGAAATATTTAAACATACAAATCGACTATAATATCGTTATAGTTTGATGAGCAGTTTGTATTGAGATATATCTGTAGATACATTTATACAGATATAGCTAATTAACCAAAAAAATATACATTCGATAATAAAACAAAAATTCAAGCCAAGAAAACTTTTAGTAAACTCAGGCAGTTATAGCACCAGCGACACAATCAAGCCCATCACGCAAGGATGGTGTACCGCTATATATACAATGTCCGCGCCGATTGTGATGATGGAAATATATTTCCTATAGAAAAGGTGTCTATGCGCCATCTGTTTTCGCTAGGCTGCAGAGAGCCGGATAGTCCAAGTGGTGCACGAGGAAGGCCAGTCCAAAACCATTTTGTCTTACGGCTAATATACTCGGGCTTGGCGCACGTCGCTATTAGAGTGCTTTTCTCTGTGAAGTTATTGAAAATTACACAAACTTTAATTTATACATTTTGACATCATGCTTGATGCGAGTTCGAATTGCTTTTCTGCACTAAAAAGACAACAATGATATAGTGTTTATTTTTAATTCTGTATTTTATTTATTTCTTTTTTGTTGAAAATACTCATACATTTGTACAAGTGTACTCATACATAAGGGGTTCATTTCTGCCGTGTCGATGAGACTCTCGTGTGTGGCACATCGATAAGAGCACGAATACAATAAAAAAATTAAGTCTACCACAACGCGCAGTGATTTCAACCCTATACTATGCCTTTTATTCGTCTTCCATCCGCGGTATTCCTTTTACTTTTTTTTATGTATATACTGGTCAGTCGATAGACATTTACAGAGCTTACATATACGTATATTTTACAGTAGACGTGGAAAACAGTCAGGATTCAATCATTTCATTAAGAATATTTGCTTGAGGATAAATACTTTGTTTGGCATACGTGATAATACAAATATTTTAACATTATTGTTTAACTGTGTTTTAATTACGCGATGATCGAAATAACTTATTTGATCATTTCGTGATAAGAAATAATCTATATGATCCAAGTCTAAATTACACAGTGAATTCATTTAGACTTCGATAAAACTAGGTCGTTAAATATATATTAGGTTTATTTTTATTGTAGTTTGGCAAAATTATTGCATCCTGATTGTTTTCTTTTAAGTTCATATTTCATTACATAGCTTAAAACCATAGAAAATGAATGGTTGACTACTTTGGCAAAAAGATTTCTCGAAAATCCGATCAATCAGATTCATAGTTAGAATATTTTAAGTATATTTTTACCCCGCAAACCTTTGCAATTATTTCAAAAGAATCTTTCAATTGATTTTTAGAGAAATCTTTGTTTGAGGTACAGTAAATGGCAAATTATGCAGAAATACTTGTCAAATATATACTGATATAAATAACAGAGAAAAAAAATTAATTTTCGCTTGTAAAACTAATTTATTAACATCACGCAATAATTAACGAGTGAAATAAACAATAAAAATATTATACTAAAAGATTGTCTAAATTATCAGTGTTTCCTTGCAAAAACTTTCAACGTAAAATAAGATCGAACTGATTATAATTTGTTGATCTTATTAAAAGCATCTGACAACAATGAAAATTATAAACAAATCGAGTTAAGTAACGTGTACACATGTTCAAAGCATTGTTAAAATATAAGTTAACGTTTTTGTTCGCATTTTTCGGCAATGAGTTTTGCAAGTAATTATTAATTGTGTATATTTATATATTTACATTTCGCATTTCTTACAAATCTAATAATGCTCTATAAGGAAAATTTTTCGGGTCATACGATTATATTATAAATGCGATTCCTGCACTTCTTTACTTAGAGATGTTTCTCTCTTACTACTGAAAAAAATAGATATTTTTTAAAGTGGGATTTTCGTGTAGTTCTGTTGTTTTCAAAATACAGAAAACAATATTATGCATACCACTAGATTTGTCTTTAAAATAACATCACCTCAATCATATCCTTTTTTACTATAATTTTAGAATTCGCTGACTTTGTTTAATTTTGCAATAACAATGTCAATAAAGATAAATAAAGGCAATGAGTATCTATACAAATTATCTATTAATATTATGACAAGTTAAACGCAGGTAATAATTTTACGATAAACCTTTGAATTATTCAAAGTTATAGTCTTGTCTCCAATATTGCCGTACAGAGCAATTTTAGAAAGTAGGAATGTATAATAATTAATTAAAAATTACTCAAATTCATTCTTAAAAGTGCTTGTGACTTTTCTTGTAAAACATGTAATAAGTGTATAATTAAAAGACCAAATAAATTCACATTGATTAAAATTCTCATTTCCTTTGACATCTTTAAAAACATGATTAAATCATCTTCATCTCCGAATATTTTCCAAATTCAAGTAGCCGATCAAAAAGTATAATTTATGCAATTACAAAAAAAAATTGATGATACACATACTTTCGACTACCTCGAGCGTCTCCACGGCGTAGGAAATGTCTCGGAAGCTGAGATTTGTTCTCTTGTAAGGCACGGAGTATTTACACATGAGACACGTCGCTCGTGTTATCTCTTATCTCTTTTTTCTGTATTTATTCACAATTGTCTCTTAGACCTGCTGTAGTTCATGTAGCTCGCGCGAAACAGTTGCACAGCCCATTGGGAAATTAACAAACAAGGAAATGCACTAGGAACTCGCAATGCAATCACGTCGAAAGTTATGAATCGGTCACATTTCTCTAGTGGAAAAATATATCAATCGAAATTTCGTCCAATACCATAGGAATACTGAGTTTAGTCATTTTAGTTTAGTTTTCAACGAAATCAGGTGATTAAAGTAAAGTAGTAGTTTGGTGACTGAATTCGATTTTATTTTCCCACTAGAGTTTTTCTTAACCACTTTTATGAACTACCATTGCTCGTCGGATCAACGCGTTTCGTAACAATGCGATCGAAAAACAAAAAAAAAAGTTTTATGATAAAAAAGGGCAAACTCTATTTCATCAGATTAAAATTCCTAACAAACGCACTATTAAAAGATAAGACAATGAGCTTCATTTATTCATAAAAAAAGTCAATCTCTCGGATTGTTCTCGATAATCAGTGATTAAAATAGCATCTCCTTCCCCTTCGTAAAACAGGTAGATTCGATAAAAGGAAACCATGCCGCAGGAGAGAAGGAGCTCCCCTTCTGGCGACTGTAGAATACACGATTCTGCAAGACTTTCTTCCACGTATACAACAATTCATTTTTGTTCTTTTAAATAATCGCATCGCCACCTTGAGTTTCCTTGCCACACGCTGGTATAAAAAAATATTTGTAGGTTTATATGATACAACGCTATGACTATTCCTGCGTCACGGACGCGCACATTTTTGTTAATTACAACCTGAAGCGCATTTACAATGCGCGCGATTTTTAATTTTATTTATCACTCTTTTTCTCTTTGTTTGCTTCACATGAGTTCGGTATATGCTTGATCACTTTTTTAAAACTTTTTTACAATGAACGACTACGTGTCCTATTGTTTATACTGCAGGCAAACATCCTGAACTTCGATTATTCGACGTAGCACTGGCAATTGGTTGATCGTAAAGGAGGCGACGTGAGTGTCGATGGGTCAAACAAAACGAATTAAGAGTTACGATTAAGTCTTACGATTGCTACGGCAACGTATACATTTATCGAAGCAAAACTCGAGAGCTCCTCTCGCCTCCTCTCGCCGGTGGAAATGACACTATATATAGATCCTCTTGCAATTGTTTTCAATTTATACACTATATATACCAACAAGTCGAGAGTCGCAATGTTTCCCACGAGTTTTACGGAAAATCACGCGATTCGCGTGCAAAAAGTCAAATTGCCAGCGCGTGATCGAATAAATCCAACTAGAGGAGTAACAGAGCTACTTAACTATAATCTACGTAGTATACAATGCGACGACTTTATGTATGTATATGCGTCTGTCTCTACCTATCTCTACCTATGTATATATGTATAACGCTGAAAGTGGAAAGTGCCGGGAGAGGCCGCCTCCCGGGAAAAATTCGTCTGACTCGCGCTCGGCGCATTGTACCGCAAGCCGCACACGTTATCTCTCTCTTTCTCTCACACATACACACTTTTCTCTATGCGCAGCGCCAGCGCGCGACTCTCATCGTCGAAACGAGAATCGAATGGCATCGTGCAGTAGCTTCTTCTCGTTCAGACAATCCTCACCTTCCTGTCGTGGATAGAAAAATATTTTTTCCTCGCACCGGCGTCTATTAGCGCGTCTGTATAAGTCACTAAACTCGTCGTTCTCTCTCCCTCACGTCGTCGCGCAAACGATTAAGCACCTTGTACCGCTATGTGGTTTTTTAAAAAATAACTATTCTTAGACGTGGGTAGAGAATCCGCTGGTCGTTAAAGAAAGACACAGCGACGACTTGATACGGTTCTTGGCACTTTAAGGCCCCGCGGCGGACGGGCCGGCGCGGCCGCGTAGCACTAGACGGCACAACCCTTCCTCGTGCCATAGAGCACTTTCAGCTCCGGAACGATAATCTTCTTGATGAGGACGTTCGTCTTGGCTGTGAGTGTATCTCGGTAATTGTCCTTCTTGAAGATCTTGATTCCTGGCCGATGCACCAGGAATGCGTTGTCCACGATCAGGAAGTCGTAGTCTAGCACGCACAGCGCGTAGCCCTGAAATAGGAAAAAAAAAATGAATATGAAGAGCTATGCAATATGGTGTATTTCATTGGTACGTGAAATTTAGTTTTAATGTGTTATACAATCTACTAGATGTTTCGCATAACACGATTACTATTATTTTTAAACTAAAGCACATGTATTTTGTCGAGTTCGTAAAGTTTTTATCCTTCTCTTTATACTTAATTCAGTTATGCTAATCAGCTAGAAGGACGGGGTTGCATTTCGTCATACTAAATGAACGACCCAAATTGATTTTGCAGTTAAGTCTTATTGAAGATCTTCTTATTAAAAGTAAGTTTTATAAATTAAATTACACTTTTCCATTTCCTCGAAATCCACTTTCTCCAGCGGTTTATAAGATTACATTTTTAACAAAAACTGTAATTAGAAATTTCTAATAGATGCTCTCTCTTCTAAATCATACGTCCGCACGCAGAGTCCAATTATCCGCCCACATTCTTCAAATTGTACCCTACTACGATTCCACAAAAGAAAAGGGATCGAATTCGAAGAATCAGCGAAAGTCGTACACCACTATACCTGTGTCATCTTGTCGCTTTTGCCCTCCCAACTGAGCCGCTCATCGTAGAGCGGGTCGTCGTTGGTGCCAATGTAGATCGGCTCCCAGTGTATGAAGCTGCCGGTGCGTTTCCCGGTGTGGAATATGTGTAAACCCGACGTCTCTGGGGCTTCCTGCCACTCTTTGCTACGCGGCACGTTGTGGCAACCAGCGCACAGCTTCTTATGGAAAGGTATAGCCGTCCCTGCCTTCAGCATTTGCATCTAGAAATTTAAATTTAGGTGGATTAGAGTCGAGTATAACATTATACTTTTTTTTTATTTAAGTATCGGAGTCATTTGATTGCTTAAGGTTTACACAAATGATGGTGTAATTACGTTATGTCATTGATTGTTTAAAGTACTTTTTAAAGACTGCGAAAAAAGTTGAAATTTTGTTACTGTATATTTGTGTAATTACACGCTGTATTAATTTTAGCTTGACAAAAAGTGTTGTGTATATAAATTTTGAGAATTATTCTAATGACAAGTTTAGCAACTGCGAGCTTACATTGCGCGAACATTACTTTATATAATGGTTTTATACAATGGAACATTCCTTAAAAGTCATTTAACGGTTCATTAAAACTAGTTAAAATGCGAATTTGGGTTTACGGCCACTAAAACGTTGCAGCCATTTATATGTTTTTCATCGAAAACTTTTGTCCCTCTGCAGTATTGAAGCCATTAAAACTTGCGAATAATAATTTAATACCTTATTCGTAGCTTTGCTAGAATATTAGAATGATGCAATATATGCAATTCCGCTGTACAACTCATGCCGTTCGTTAAATTTTAGAAGTAAATAAGAATTATTGGAGCAGAATTTAGAGTATTGTATAAATCAGTTGTTCCTTGTTAATTATGGATTTCGGCCAGTTTAGTTATTGTATTGTGTTGAGTAATGCTTTGATTGCAGAATCATAATTTTTATACTAAAAATTACGAGCGTATAGATGAATATCAATATATTTAATGAGGCCAGAACTTAAACTTTACGATCCTTTGTAAAATCGTTAAAAAGTTCAAACATTTCATTTCATCCTTGTGTATTTATTCATTTTCAATTAGTAAATGATTAAGTAATACTTAATCACTCGGTTAGAAAATTGGTAGAATGTGTTGGTCATTAAATGGAACGTGTTAATCATAGAGTAGCTCCAAATATTTTAGCAATTAACATTTCACAACCATTCTCACAAAATTTAATTTATCAAATATATTAAAACAAAAATTGATTTAACAAATTACAAACTAACCAGTCTCGTCTTATTGGCGGGCGGCTGACTTTTCTCGTCGACCTCGAATATCGACAGAACGAAAACCTTGGGATTGGGCTTGAGCAGAGCTGGCTGATCGTTGCGCCGGATCATCTCGAGAAACTTTGCCGGCAGATCAGGGCTGGGATAGAGCTCAATGTCACTGGCCAGGACATAC
This sequence comes from Cecidostiba fungosa, assembly GCA_900474305.1. Classification (NCBI taxonomy): domain Eukaryota; kingdom Metazoa; phylum Arthropoda; class Insecta; order Hymenoptera; family Pteromalidae; genus Cecidostiba; species Cecidostiba fungosa. The sequence continues at coordinate 147,661 of UCOJ01000118.1, read as the reverse complement.
CTCGTAGGTGCAGACTCACGTGCCACATTGCGTCCGACGTTAACCGGGTACAGGAGCTTGCGATAGTTCTTGTACATACTGGCGGCGTTGACGTTCACCCAGGGTGCTGGCTTGCTGCAGTTTGCTCGTTCCGAGGCAACCTTTTCACCCGATGGGATCTGTGGAATGTTGAAGTCAAATTTTTAGTTTTTTTTTTATATGTTACTTTAATAAATATGTTTGATTTGTGTCAAGAATTTTCCAAAATGATGAATACACAATTTGCAGAATCAAATGTTCATATCGTTTCGAATATACATTACGCTAATTATTGAACTGCAAACTGTGTCATTACTACTATCAAACGTTCATTTGAGAATTAGAGGAGTGTATAATATTTCGAAAATTATGTTGTAAATAGTTTGTAGACACAACTCTATCTATACGATTAAGTGCATTTCGGTGCACTGACAAGAGAAAATGGGAAAAATACAGAAGCTCATCAAGCGAATCGATAAAATAATTGAAGTTTCTTATAGCTGCGCAGGATATTTTGTGATAGTTTGAACTTTCCTTAATGACGGGAGATAAGAAAGAAGATAAGAGAAAATTGCCCTTATCCTAACTATTTCGAAAACTCGGTTAACTCTGACTTTTATTAGTAATGCTTAGAACTTTCAAATGTGTTTAGCCCACGCTTTGTCAAGGGATTTTAAAGGATATGAGCTTTTCTGTACCAAGAAAACTTTTCAACCATTTAGTTTTTACATCACTTTCAATCTATAACTGCGTTTATGTATTGCGATGTTTTTGTGCTCGAGTACTTGCGTTAACAAAAAAAATTATAAAAATACATATGAAGTAGAATTTATCGCTCATTCAATTGTTGAATATTTAAAAGAAAATAAAAACATCAAACATTTATAAAATAGTAGAATTAAAACGACGGTTTAAAAATAAAAATATAAACTTGTTACTCTTATTGCTATTCAAATGTTGCTCTACTTTTCACGAGAGGAAAGCTATTTTTAGTACTTCCTAAATAAATCTGTGAGAACTAAGAGACCACATCATTATTCAGCAAGACGACATATTTATGTTGTGAACAATAATATCAAAATGCGCCATATCCTCGCGTATACTTTCGTTGATCGATATTTCGCCACGATTAAAATATTTTCCACAATCTCACGCTCTTATCGCTCGTATCTCAGTAGTTAAACAAGATAAACCAGCGATACATTTTATGAATCAAACGATTAGGATATAATTTAAATGGATTGCCCTATCTCGGCAAAAAAAAATGTATACCCCAAGAACACATTGACGACATATGGCTGGAAACTAAGGCTGTTGACAAAGAGTTTTTTCGAAAGCTACATTATCAAACTTTATCAGCACTGAAATAAGCTCGAATCATTAATAATCGACGAAGAAATCTCGATAACACACAGCTTCCACTAGAGTAAAGTGCACCTCATTATTCAGTCGAACCGTAACAAAAATAAACAACCCTTTTATGCAGCTAAAATGTCGGTGCATGAAAATAGCTTCGATTGACACGATTGTCAATGCTGTCGAGCCGCGGTGTCGTGCATTTTTTATATAAACGTACTTGACGTCATTCGGAGCTCATAGCGCCACTAAGTAGATAAGGTCTGGCAACAATAACATGACCCTTTATTTTCCTTTTTTTTTGCTGCGTGTAAGCCATGTAAGCTGGAATCGTGTATACGTCCGTCAATCACTAAGTACTCAATTTTTAAACTTGTTGTTCGCTATTCCTCCTCGAACTATAAGATTTGACCTGCGATTCACCTACTCCTTTAAAAATAGACTGAGAAAGACTGCGTGTACATACAACGTAAGAAACGTTAACCAACGTGTACTACATGGCGCGTTTCTTTTATTTTCAAATGAAAAATCGATACAGGCGCTTTTACAACTCTCAGCTATAGCGTCTCTCGAGTATTAACTTTTTATTAATATTAAAGACATAAAGCAGTAATAATTCCGTTTGATAGTTGGTTACGTAGCGCTTTATACATGACAATAGGAAGTCGTAAAGCCTAAGGTTAAATCAATCCGGCGAATATTAAAGATAATGGCGCTACTTCGCTATTATATTTTATTTACTTTCGACGACTGCACGTATACCGTAGTTTCCTTTATAACAAAAGTAAAATAGAAAAGAATAATTTCCATTTGCAATATAAGTACACAGGTAACACGCGCTTACAGCTCTGCCGTGCGGTATATATCGGAGATTGCCAGGTAGCGATATTGCGTTATATAATAACGTCATTTCGATTTGAAGCCCATTCATTTATTACATTATTATCGACGTTTCTCAATGGACGATAATGACACTACGGAAACCGTCCTCGTCGTTTGCTACACGCAGTCGACGTAGTAGGTCGATTTTCGCCGAGAGGATTGCTGTAGCAGCGACTATAGACCATTTGCGTTTCGTTGGCTGATTTCGCTGATGCAATTTAATAATTGACTATCTCTCTGCGCTGCTTTATTACTTCTGTTTCACGAGTTGCTGCGTGTGTATATATATTATACTTCTTGGTTGGGAAACGTGTACAGATGCGCTGTGCTCGTGAACTGAAGTATTCATGTTCACAAGAACGGGAAAAGCTGTGGCTTTAATCTTCCTTTTTGATGAGCTTTCGCCGCTGCGGAGAGTAATGTGATTGTGTGACTGCAGGTGAATTGGATTATTTGAATTGCAGATTGAAATTATGTATTAATTAGTCTGTTTGATAGTTCGCTCTCGTATTGATTAATTCTGGAAGTACGTTTGATGGAAAAGTTGTGCATTATAAAACTCTAAAAAAAAAACTGAGTGCATACGAGAAGAGGTAAAGTCGAGTCATGAATAATTGATCAAATGTATAATTGGAGTATAAAATGGTATCCGAGCGGTTAAGTTTTTGCGAATACTCTCTGATAAGAGAATAAGATTTTAATAAGCAAATTAAATCCACGTTCTCTTCCGGTACTTTTTATCTACAATTCAACGATAAACATTCTTGTGCTATTTCACCGCAATAATATCCTAGTAAATACACTAAGAGAAGCAAGCAACAGTGAAGATTTTAGAGCTGGTTCGACAACTTTTCTTCTGATGTGCAACAAAATGCTATCCCGGATGCATAAAAACGAAAACACGCTGCTCGGGTAGTTTGAAGAGAAGCGCGGATTTCGCAAAAGTGAGAGTGAGAGCTGCGACGACTGCGTGCTTAATTAGTAATGAACCAAAACTTCCATTTCAACATCCGCTTGACGGCCGCATTCTATATCCAAAACAAAAGTTAACTTTGGAATATGGTGTATAGGCATATGTATACGCTCGATGGCAGGCTTTCGTTATCGTATAATTTCCACGCACCGGAAGCTTCTGAAACAATCGAGCGCGACATACTTACGGCTTTGAAAGATTGAAGAGAGCCGAGGAAATTGTAAAAAAAAGCAGCGATTCGTGGAAACAGTTTTATAGCCGCGCGTGCTAATCGTTGCGTTCGACGAGACAATCTTGTCAAGAGGTATTTGGACTATGTATATAAACGCATGGAGACAATCAATTCGTTAGATAAGCCTGACGATATAACTTCATTTTTTTATAATAGCGTTTTTTTGTTCGCTCTATATCTACAATTTCTTAAGTGTTGACTTAACATTTCTACACGACGTTCCTGACTCAATTGACATTGGAAACGACAACTCGAACAGCAACTCTTCCCAACACAGTACAATCCTCGAAACCCCAATCCCTGAACCTAATAAAGGCACGACCACTATACGTACAACTCGTACACCTCAATCCTCGTCAGAAGCAGCCAAGCCCCTCCTAATTACGATCTTTCGCATCGGGAATAGAGAAACGAGATCATCTCCTCTGCAGTCTAGCAAAGGATGAGCAATCCGCACGGCGCGAATGATGACGCACGCAAGCGAGATAAAAGTCGCTGATGCTGTTTTTCCATCTCTTTCTCCGACTGCAGCTTCTCTGTGATCGATCGAGGTCATGGAAATCGCGCGCGCGGCACGAATTTTGCGCGCCGGAGTTTTTTTTCTTCTTCACGCTCTTACGGGCTCGACATCGTCGCCGAGGTATGCGTGTGTGTGGTGCTGCGACGAGTATAGAAGTAAAGAGGATTCTTGTTTTGTGAGTGTATTGTAGAGGCGTTCGCGGAATTTGTCGATGGGAATTCACGTCGTCGTTGTTCGACGGATGCTTGCTTTGCTGGAATTTGATTTGATGGATTTGGATGATGGCGTTGTGGCTTTTCCCTGTTTCCATAAAATGTTTTATTGTTTCGCGACATTTTCGCTCTTCGTGGTGTACAATTGATCGTTCAATCCAGATTTTTATACTTTTATTCAATGGATTCAACGAATTCTGAGCTTAACATAAACGACCCCATCGCAATTTGTTTCTAAACACAAAAAAAAAACTTCCACTCCCTCGTTTTCTCTTCTACAGCGATGTCACGCGCGCAGGTCCTCGTCGCTGATTGAATCGAAAAATTATACGCTCGCACGGCTGGAAATTACGCGGACGTTCAGATGCGGAAGTTAAACCAGAGGACTCAAGTTTTTTTTCCTTCTCTCACTACTAAATGCTCCCATTGAACAATCCTGCTCTTTCTCTCTTATAATGCTCTTGAAATACCTTCGCGTTGAAAAAACACAATTACGCGAGGCTGATCATCACTTTGTGGCTGATGCATCGCTTTAAGAGTTCCTGATCACATTAATTGAGAGCAATTAGACATCCATTCCTCGACTACTGATATCTGGATCAAAGTTATAATTACGGCGATTCTATCCCGCGGAGAGCTCTCTCAAGTATCGTGTGCCCAAGCTGCCGGATGTAATGGATATAAAATTTAATGAACTTGCGGCTAGTGGCTCTAATTCTCTCGTTATTAATTTATTCCCGGCTGTTATATGCCCAAAGGTAATCGCTCGTGTTGAAAAGAAATGCTTGTTCTTGTTGATGTGCGTACTTTATATAATTTACGAATGACGACTTTGATGCTGGAATCAAGATAATGTAGGATAAGTTGACTAAGTAACCCCCTTAATTAAGCCCAGAAGTGATGGTTTATAATTCAATGAAGTCACGTGGAAGGCGTATAATATCAGATCAGATGTGGGCGTCTGATTAGACCCTGGTTATTTCTACTTCGAAGAAGCAGCGCGTGCAGCGCGAGTTTCTAATTAATCATTCCAATTTCCACCACAATACCTGCATCTAGCAATTATACCTGTAATGACGCGTATAAAGTCAATCTCGTTGCTCGTGGAAACAAGAACAAAAAAAAACACTATCTCTCTAACCTCACGCTCCAAAGTATAACCCCCCGTCGAGTTAACAATGTTCTCTCTTCTCCTCGAACAAGAGCCTCGATCTCATTAATCAAGTGTAATTAGCTACAACGTTTGTGTGTAACTTGAAACACTATAAAAGGGGTTGGAAGATGAGGCACATACCATTTTTGGCACGTGCTTGCTGCTGAAATAGACATGGAAAGTGACGAGCTGAGCGACGAGTGGACTACCACAGCTACGCGCGTACTTGATGGCTTCGATCGTAGGCGGAAAGTCGGCACCGGGCGCGTGCAGGGCTATCGATATCGGAGCTCGCCACCTATCCAGTAATGGCTCCAGGTTGTCCAGGAACGTGTAGTCCGCGTGCGTTGTGTACGTCACGCTCTCCCAGCAATGCACCTGTGTTTAGTCGTTAGAGGTTAGTTAGTGTTGTTATTATTTTTAATTAGTTGAACGGATTATGATTTTATATGGGGTTATTTTAAAACATTATTCGAATAAATTCGCGTGTATATGATAGACTGTGTTCATGCTTTTAATGGCACCATTTATTTTATAAACAATTTATTATTTACAAGTCAAACATCAGTGAAAATCAACGGATATTTCAATCAATATATTAATGCTTTTAATGAGTACGATACAAGTCAAAATACACTGGCTAAAAAATATCGTTCTCGAATTTCGTTGACAATAACATACTCTCTGAACTGATAACAAACAAAGAGAAAAATCATGTTTCGACGCTCGAAAAATAAAATTCACACACTGACCTTCATGCTCATCGGCACGTAATTATAAAGCACCCAGTAGTCACCTCGCTGTGCAGTTTTCGGCTCGGAGGACTTGTCGTTGCAGAGTACCGCTTCCTGCAGCGTCAGTTCTTTCTTCGCCTTGTTCTGATTCACCTGCTGCGAATAATCATCACAATTAACGCATTATTAGTCTCTTAGGAATTTCAAGTTTAACGCTCGCGCATCGAATCGCCGTCAGGCTCTAATAATAGATCGTGTCAACATTATACACGAAAGCGTCGATTTGAATATATGCGAATGAGCCGTTCAATTAAAATGAATGACCAGCTGTCTGAGTAGAGTATACAAGACTCGGTTCACTAACCTTTGTCATTTGTGTATTTACTATAGGGGGGAATTCGACTGTATGTGTGTGTTTTAGGTATAACGCACCTGTTTGTTTTTGGGCTAGAGAAGACGTTTATTTATCGACGTCGACCTACACAGGCGAGTTTAATTTTTATTATATTTAACTCTGCTGTAAGTTAATCCGCAGCTTCATCTCTCTGCGGCTTTGTGTTCGTATTATATTGACTTTTCATTTTTCCCTCGCAATATAATCAAGGGATTAAACCGCGCCAGAGTGGAAACTCAATTTTAACTTTACACATCGCTGCAGAGTTTTTACTTCTATATTTTATATATATACTGAAATTTATCCGATTTTACCGCATATGCGCTTCATCCGCGGCAGGAAATCAGTTCGCCAGTACAAAAGCTCTTTTTCCAATTGCTTTAAATTACGAAAATGTCATCATATAAAATTCAATGCCAAAATCATCACAATATACGCGAGTTGAAAATTACGGCGTTTATAGACCTTGGCAACTGCGGACAACAAGAAAAAAACACAAGGAAATTCAGTATAACTGGGTTTCCCGCAGCAGCAGCAGCAACGGCATCAGCAAACTAATAGACTCGACAGTGACTAAACTGTTGTGTTATCAACTTAGCAGCGCGACGAAAATTTAATTTCGCGCTATACCAGAGGGAAATCCACGCGTTCATGCGAGCAACTTGCAATGATAGCCCAAACATACGTTGCTACTATATAAGCGTAGGCCAATTCCGAACGTGTTAGCGGGTTACGTTCTAATTACGCGATGCTGATTGCACTTTCAATATTTATCGGTTTGCCGCTCAACTGTCGGAGGAAATTCTGACGGGAAGGATTTGAGAGATTCGGAATGTGTTTACTGGATTGTTTTTGATTTTAGCCGATGATTCATCGTTGCGAGTTCTCTCGTGAGTTAATTTTCCGAAACAGGAACTATGATACTTGTAACGTATGTATGTATGTACTGTACTTAGAAATGCTTCGTTATACAGATAAAATTTCCTAGCCGTAAAGATTAGAGAACTCGTTCTGCTTTTCATAAGCGTCCTAACACACAAGTGATAGGACCGAATTTATATTTCTCTTCATCTAACTGCACTCCAACGAGATTAAGAGCTACAGATAATACGCTCGCAAGTAGTATACACTTCAAAGCTACCAACCGTCAGATTAACCTTCTTCTCTTCAACAGCATTCGACTCCACAACTTTCGTCTCATTCCCTTTAAAGTCGACAGCATTGCTGCCCGTCTTCTCAATAAGCTTCCCCTCAAGCTTTCCATCCACCTGAGCAGCAGCCGCAGTCTTCACTTCTCCAGATGCAGCGGCAGTCGATGTCGACGCAGCTGTGGCATTGGTTCTTGGCTGGGTTCCCTCTTGCTGCAAAAGTTGGACATCCTGAGCTGAAGAAGCAGCAGCAGCAGCAGAGATAGAGTTGGGATTGGCTGCCCAATTGCTGGCCCCTGCAGCAGCGCCCTCTTCGATCCAAGGCCCCGAAACGGCCCCGAAGTGCGCGCACACGTAGAGCAGCACGCAGACGTTCAGCACGATCGAGAGCCTTAGGGCCCAGTTACGTCGGCAGATCACACCGAACATCCTGCTGCTGCAGCCGCGCACTACCTCGCCTCCTCGTCACGAACGCCGGCCTGTTGGTTTTCGAGAGAAATTATATAAAGGGTTAATGTTTGATCATATATTATGGCGTTATGGTTGTTGACGTGTCAATAATACTAGAGAAAGGGAGTGTGCAATTATCTTTGGGTCATGGATTTGATAGTTGAAATCTGTAGGAAGGTTGGGTGAAAATAGGGGTCGTTATTCGGGGTTTTGTCCCGTAGTCTTTTTGCCAAAATAAATACACATGCTCTCTGTTTGCATATGCCAATAGAACCATGTCTTAATGAACCGGAGACAAAAGTCTAAAGCGTGAATTTCATTACTTTGGCCCAGAAAACGTTTCCTATTAATATTTACCCAAATCCATGATCCGAAGGTTAACCCCTTTTTTCGAAACTGTTTTACCGACTAATATAAGTTGCTTCCTATTCAAAATAGGCCTATTTTAAATCTTCATTTTGGATGTCCTTAAATAATATAAATTTATATCTAGGACTTCATTAACTTGTGCTTCTATCCGCATGATATTCCAAGTTTATTAGGACTTGGATGAATTTACTTTACTCTGGTGCTCTAAATTAAAATAGGCCATTTTGAATTGTGCTAGTCTTCGTAGGAAGTGAAGAAATAATCAAATTTACTAACAAGCTACAGTATTTAATGACAAATTCAGACGCATTTGCGTTCCACAAACACGTTATGGATTGGTATATACAGAGTTTAAAGTCGATGTATCAACAGCATGCACCGCCCATACAAATAATTGAAATCAAAATATGCCAAATTTCGTTCCAGTAATTTTCAAGACTGATTCTATTACTGACGTTGATACATCAACTTAAAATTTTGTATACCAAGAGCCTAACATTATTATGAATGGAAAGTGAGTTTGCATTCTGAATTTAATAACGTAATTTATTAACAAATACGCGGTCATTCCGCATACGATCGATAAAACAGTTTCGGAGATAATGTATAAGTATGTAGTATACTACATACTTTATAGTATATACCCTTTCAAGCATCAGATATCAAGCTAATGTACGTTTCATCCTGAAATCCTAGAAAAATGTCTATGAGATGACGGTGACGTAATGATGGAAAAGGGAATTGGAGAAGATAATCAAAAACGACGAGGCAACCTCTTATTTGTCCAACTCGAAGCAAGGACGAAATACACGGAATCGAGATTAAAGGACTTGCAGAAGAGAATATAGGAAGACTAGAGTTAGGGAACGGAGAGAGAATCTAATCTCGATTTCACGTAGTCGTCCTTAGTTCGAGTTAGACAGCCAAGAGGTTGTGTTGCGGCTTTATACCATCTTCTCCGTAGCCCTTTGTTCGTTTCGCACTCTATTACTGATCTAATACGTGCTCGAGGTTTCGAAGTGCATCTGCGCATGGCATATCTATTATTGTTGTTTGTTAGTTTGAATTCTTGGATGATGTCATTGTGATTATTTTTAATTTTATAGACTCTTTCTACTTGAATCAAATAAAGGTATCATGACTATTCGATAATTATATTTGTGTTAATAGTATCTTTCGATATTGATAATTAAATAGACTAACAGTATACATAAACTTTGTTTTTTTTTATTGTTTCAAAATATTGTGATTTTTCTAAAATTGATATTTTTAGTTTAAATATTACATTTTTGTCAAATTTAACAATCGGTTATAATAATAAATAAATCAGTAAGCAGATGTTACTCTAACAACAAATGACAAATTTACGATAATAACGTAACCCGTATGACAAACAACGAATCGTAAAAGTACAAAGGTAGGTACTGGTTTCAAATTTAAAAATAGGACTGCACAATGTGCTATTGCATACTACACGGGTATTTCCTCTTTGAAATAAAAAAAAAAGTTAAAAAAAAAAAAGAAAAGCCATTTAAAAGCAAATTTAGACTCGTCGCACAAAGAGCAGTATAAATAAAGGGGGCAGCGAGAAATTTGCACAAAAGATGAAAACATGCGACAAAAGAAGAAAAGCGAGTTTTTACGCACAATGTATGCTTTATCGCTAATGAATATCGCTACTTCATAATACGTACGAGGGAACTGTGATATAAAAACCGCTCTATCTCGTCGTCTATTTATATCCGTATCGTGCAGTACACCCTGTTATTAGCTTCATGAACTCGAGAAATGCAAATGTTCAAAAAAGAACAATATTATAGCACTAAATTTTTTGTTTAAGTAAAATCTCATCCTTATTATTTATCTTTAATCATTTTTCGCTTTATGCTTATATCAATATGTATTTTAATTACACTATTGTCACGGGAGCATAACGTGACTTCTTTATTAAAGCTATAAGTGAATCTTAAAATTAAAAATTCTTATGTAGATAAATAATCACAAAGATATACATTGATCGATTTCAATAAAATCCGACATACTATAAAAATAAAACCTAAAAATATGCGTTATAATATACACAAACCGAAATCGTTGTCGAGGCGTCGCCTCCGTCGTTTCCTCCGCCACCAGCGCGTGGTCTTTGGGGTGGCGGTGCGCCGGGGCCTCGCGGCGGCGGCTCCGGTCCCCAAGCTGTCCACGACTCCTGCGTCTTCGTCGACGCGGCCCTGCAGGCCTCCACCTTTGTCCTACAAATTGTCTCTCGCCACTGCTACTACTCTATAAGAGCCTGATGGCACTTTTCCTCGACTCGATCACGAGTCGATCATCGCCACGCTGCTGACAGGTTCTCGATCGTTTTCACGAGATCTGTAACACAAACAGAAAGATTTTATATTAATACCATTTTTCAAAAATACATGGATAAGGCTGTAATCTACATCAAAATTAATTTTCTATCGGGGTAATTAAAGCCTTATCATCAGCGTTTTATCTCGAAAGCGTTTCGCCTCGTTGCGCATCAGCACTAATTCTAGAAAAGCCATTCATCGAAACGGCATGTCTTCAACTTTTTTTTTCAAAGCCATTACAGTCCTACTTCGTTTCCGCAATCATCGACGGCTATAAATATACACACAGAACCATCAGAGGAATTCGAAAGTACCATCATTGTCGAAAAGTAGAAATAATGTGACCTTTTCTCTCTCTCTCTCTCTCTCCATCACGGAAGCATCGGCTCAGCTCTTACATGACTTATCGCACTTGCGCAACGACCGATCACTCGAATCTCCCGCCATCAAAGCAAAAAAAAACGGTAGAATTTCTAATCCCACAAAGAAGAGTTAAATGCTTAGTCATAAAGAGTATAATAAACCGACACCGTCGTTCCTTCCGCGAAGCTCTCGCATTATTACCTCTGACTTTTACGACATCGATAAACTTTTCGTCTCGTCCAATTAGAGTCTCTAATATTTGCTACAAACTACTCTCTCTGGAAAATCGAGACGATGCAAATACAGACAGCTCGTTAAAAGTCACAAACGCAAACGAAGTTCCATTACACACGCGGAGTCACCGAAAAGAAAGGTGAGCCGCGAGTGAAAAAAAATTAATCGCGCGGCAGCCGCACATTAGCCTTTATATCGATTGACCTCCGAAGGCCTTTTCGGCTCTCTGCTGCTGCTGTCGAGGTGCGGCGGCATATCAGAGGGTAATTCGTGTCCGGCACACACCCTTGATTAAGATATGTATTTTCGGGGCGTGTGTACACAATTACATGCTATATATGTACAATACTGATCCTGTCACTGTGCGCAAGCACACATATATATAGGTGTGAAAGCTTTGTGCGGGTTTATTTTCATGATGCATTGCTTACACTCGAGCTTGAAGCTTTTGCGGCGGTTTAATTGACGAATATAACGAGAAGCTGACGTGGAAATAGTTAATTCTTGTAAAATGTTCTACATGAAGTTTCGAGTATAATTACGCTTTCTCTCGTCGTGTCTGTAATTTTTGAATTATTTTTCAGAGCATGACAGTTCTCCGCGTCGCTGAATATTTTCCGTCGTTAATTTAAAGCTCGAATATTATACATTTAAATTATATAGAGCGAGCTTGAAGATTAATTAAAATTATTACGAAACTAGCACTCTGCGAGAGTTTTAAATATTTAAGCATCGCTGAAAATGTTTGAAACTCTAGGAAATAGACGACGGGTTTAAAGGACGTTTTAAAATGGATTCTTCTTAGTAGGACAGCAGTAGCTATTTGCAATGAAACGACAAGCTACATTCTACATGTTTCGATACGAAAGTCTGACGTTAGCCAACACCCTTTCGGCAAATAATAGCCACGTCGATATCTCCGGTCCAAGAAAAAACCTCCGTATATACGACTATTCCCGACGGAGTAAAACGGAGCAAGTTAAGGGCAGAAGCTGTCTGCTGGCATACATTTTTTTTCTTGCTGCTGCACCACAAGGACGATCAATTTTTACGAATTCAATTTTTTTTTTTAGTGCGGAGTTAATGGTCGGTACTAATGACGACGTGTGGAGTATAGTAGACTGAGTTTTTATATTCAATTTTCTAGATCTTGATAAATATTTGATTTATTCAAAAATATCATGTTCGCGTAGCTTTTTTACGGAGAAAAAGGGAGTACGAGGATCAGTTTTACCGGGTAATTTATGAAATCGTGCAGCATGCAACCGACACCTTATATATCCTATGTAGAAAAGTCAAAGTTGAAAAGGAGAATGTTTAAACCCTTACGTAATCTGCAATAAAGTTTTACTTCCTTCTTTGTTGCAAAATATTTAACCCAATAAGTGCGCTGCCTTAAGTAGCCTACTGCATTACATAGAAACTTGACTTTAGAAGAAAAAAAAAGAAAGAAGTGCGCGCTCGACGTCACGAAAGCTCTGGGTAGGTCTCGTTGCACGTGTAAAGCTTCTTCTGTACAAGTGTCTGCAGCTATTCTTAAGTCGGTTAAATCTGATTAATAATCCTTGATGTATATGCGTTAATATTTAAAGACAGCTCTATTCGATTATTTCACGGACGTTATCGTATGTATATTATTGATTAAAAGTTCGAATAACTATTCATTCATTAGCCTTCATTTTCATTTAATAATTAGCTGTATATACTACGTTGTATTCGAATAATATTTTTAATAAATACACGTTGATAATGTTACATTGGCTTTTGTATTATTATGCATCATTCAGTATGCACGTCGTATCGAACGCGCCGGGTTTTTTTAAAATAAAATATTCATGAATGTGCATATAACCGAATAAACAGCTGAGAAGACACTGATCACAGATTTAATATAAAAAATAAAATTTCCTCCACCAAACACAAATCCCCAGTTACTTAATTGACGACAAACAAATAATCGTTTAAACACACTCGAACTTCCTGCCCCTCATTGACCCTCATTCGCTCGTCGAACAGAAACCCCCAAACGTATATATACGAATTCGCTTGAGATTCCTATCCACCACATATGTCTAATCTCCAGGCGACAAAGGAAAAAATAATAATACCACACGTAACGATATATATGTACACGTCGTCCACCCTCGGCGAATAATAGCCCTCGGAGATGAGAGGGAGAGAGAAAGAAAAAAGGCCACCGATCTATAATGACGTATATATACATCCTGCAGCGAAATAATAAAATCGAATCAAGTTGATTCGTATCGCAATAGTAGTGTATATATACGTGTGGTCGTCGTCGTCCCAATTACCGATATATCTCGTGTGGGTTCTTTGTGCTGTATACGACTATTTATTCAATTTCGATGGACGTGGAGGGTAAAGTGCGAGGCTATTTTCTTCTAGACGTATAATAAAGGAATTTTATTTTTATCCCGAACTATTGCGCGTTGGAATGTGAAAACGACGAAAGTATGAACGACGTAATTATACGTTATGTGTAACTATTACTGGCTTTGGAAAGTCTTATACATCCGATAGGTCTGTGTTTAAATGTACATTTGTATAGTGAAATTACATTATTTATATATTAATGTCCATAATAAAGATGAGATTAGATTCTTTATCCACAAAGTGCGTCACTCGACGTAGCATCAACACTGCAATATTATCAGACGAGTTTGCGAAATCAAACGCCTAAAAGTACGAACACATCAGGTGAAGAATGTAAATTCTGATGTCACTATATACAATGTGTCTATTAATTAAGGGAGAGAGCTGATAACGAAATACATTTTTTAAAATACTAGTAAAAACTAGCACATACAAATTAAGGTATATCGAATTGTATTTGCAGTAAATTTAGACGCATATCGAATCACCTCCAGCGATACCTTTGTGGCAAATAGATACGCGCTCAAGCCGACCAAATCCCAAATCAATCGATAGTTACTGTACGTATATATGTATATGTGTGTGTGTGGCGTATAAGTGATGTGCGTTAAATTGATTTTGACTGATTGACAAACTATTTCGAAATTTGTGTTTATCCAAAGCCTCGATCGCTTTCAAATCGGAATTAGAGCAAGCTTTGCAAAGACTGGAAACGTGTGTGCGAGTTTGAAACGTGCGGAAAAGTGCAGGAAAATCCTTTCAATATCATGGGTCTGTCTAAAATACTTTAAAAAATGTACCTATAATACCTTACTTCAATTGAATAAAAATTCACTCCACAATAAAACAACACAAAAACCGAATTTAATAAAACATCATCTCACACAATTCCCACATCCTTAAGAACAATCAACTCCCCTCGTCCCAAATCCACACCCCTAATAATCCATCAATTCGCATGAAAAAAACCTCTCTCTCTCTTCTCCAGTCTACCACACGCGTAGTCTAGCACAGCACAGCATCTCACGCAGAGAGAGACAGCAGCGGATACAAGCGGCTGTCCTTCCGGAATAGTATACCAACCGACTTCCGCAAGAATCAGTATATAGCGTCCGGAAGCGTAGGCGGCTGGTCGGTTCCCTTATCCGAAGCGCTCGTGCAGACTCGTATAGTATACGCTCTTAATTGCGTTTGCCTCGTATATATAGAACCATTTGCTGCACACGTGTCTCTTTCGCACCTGAGAAAACGACTAACCGCGAATCTGTTTGAGACAAGCGAGAGGTAGTTTGAAGTTGTTGAATTCGATTGTCCGGTATTTTCGGTCGAGGTTGTGTCAAAGAAGGGGAATAAGTTATCGTTAGAAGGACTGATGGAGGTATTTTATCAGGATACCCCGCTAGTTAATCAGGAGTAGTGTGTGTGTCTTTTTATTGGACGTGTGCATGTTGGAGGTCGACGTCGTAAGTTGTAATTAGCGGGGAACTAGTTCTTTGGAAGATCAATGTATTTAAATTTTGATCGGAGTTTGTGTTTCGTTGGTAAATATTTGTCTGGTAGCTTTTCAATGTAAATTACTCATTCTGATATAGGTCGTTGAAGAAAAAACGTTTCTCAGTGCATATTTGCTGGAGAGAAGAGTATTATGGACCGATGACATATTAGTCAATATTTGATCACTTGCATACTCTGTGTTTGAACAAATCTGTTTTACGTCGCGTTCGACTATTTTCCTGATAACAGCTAATATAATATCGCGAACAATTGTATATATACATGGATCCATTCGAGAATGACCTAAAAAAATTAATTAACTTAAAAACACTGAAAATATGTAGATGGGAACGCACCAGCAGTAGTCCTCACGCGAGACACACCAGCCACTTCATAAGTATTCGACGGTCGTTGACCGTGGGAGTAGGAATATATTTTTATATATCCTTCTTATCACACCGCGACGCGCTCGACAAAAAACGATAAGGCTTCGGTTAGTCGGTCACGTATGTGTCGTCTCCGTCGCAGCACATCCCCTACCACAATCTTCCCACAAGGTTTATTACATAACATCATCTCGGTATGAGCTTCTTTTTTTCTTCCTGAGATACTTTTTATTATCGCATGGAATTAACTACTCACTACTTCTGTTTGTACTATTTTTATACGCTTCGTCGCAGTTACTACTATACACTGCAACTATATATAAACATTAACTCCCGGACTGTGATAAGAGCTAGCGTATATTATAACGTGTATAGCGCCGCGTAAACGGGAAATAAATTTGTCAGTTTTGAAACAGTCTGGCGAGTTTAATGAAACCGTTGTATTATATACGCGGCTGCATTGAGAGATGAAAGCAGCCGTTGTATTATAGTGTCTATATAGTATATAGCCGTTGTATTATAGTATATATATCGGATCGCGTTTAATCGTTGTACTATATACATGTTATGCATTATTGTTATAATTTTAGCATGTTTCGGGAGAGACAAAAGGGTAGCCGGTTATCAATGCATTACACTTCCGACGTGAAGTTGTCGAAATTTTCCGGAGCGTTTATAACTGGGTCAGGAAATAAAATTTATTAAAACGCGCATTAATCGACAAAAGCCTTTCATATCACCGCTGCAAATCGACCTGCTCGTATAGTAGGTTTTTCAAAAAAAGGTAGAGCATAATACGCACTCGAGAGAGAGAGAGAAGCTGAGATTTTCACGTTAATTAAAGATCCGCTGGAATATCACTGTAGAGCAGCGGCAGCAGCAACCGCGCGATAGAAGCTAAATCGAATGGCAATTCAACCGTGGAAAAAAAGGAGGAAGGAAAGAGGCTTTGATTGCAAGAGATGAAATGACGTCGGTGGCTACCAACAGCACTTATCGATGACTTTATATATATATATACCTTCGAGTGGGAGAGGAAATTAAAGAATTGTCGCGGTATGGAAAAGACAGAGGAATTTATTGTCACGGTATGGAAAAGACAGAGGGAGCAGCTGTATTGATAAGGAAATTTGCATGTCGGAGATTGGCTTGAGCTTAATTGGAACTTTGTGTGTGTGTGTGTGTCTGTTTATTGAAAAAATTTGGTTTCTAGAAGAAGAAGAAGTCGTTTTATCGCGCGTCTGTATTCTAATGAGAGGGAATTTTAATGCGGATCTTTAATTTCAAGTTGGCCGACGCTCAAGTCCGGGGGTATAGTCCGTTATTGTCTCTGAACCTTTGAAAAAAAATCTTAAGGCTCATATAGAATGTTTATTAGAATGTCATATCTAAACTAAGTCTATACAACAGTTTTAAATAAAAATTTTCAGTGACATAACTTATTATAGTAATAAAACTTTTTTAATCTAGCGCTTTTCTTCCTCAAGAGAGAATAATCTCACACCTCAAACAAAAAGCCTCGCCTGCACTTTTTTTTCAGAAACAAAAAATCCAGCGCACACAACAGCAACCTGTTTTCCATCAACCTCCCCCTAATCCCAAGCGAAACTCATCCGGAAAGTTATCACTCGCGACTATAAAGATTCAATACGACAACAGCAGTCCAACCACATCTCGTCCTTCCAGCAGCAGCAGCAGCAGTAGCACGGAGGAAAAGCGCAATTTCCCCAAGAGCTAAAAGAGCCACCGCCGCCATCAGCATCATCAGCGATGTCGCAAGAATTAATTGAACAGAACACGGGATGCTTTCGTCGCCGTCGCGTGTCGTAGAGAGAAGAAAAAAAAAACAATAGGAAGTAAAAGGCTTTGATTATTCTCGCAAAAGAGAAAATCCCGTGTCATAAAGAGCCGGCGACCGGTAGTTATAAGACTTTTAGACTCTTTCTCTCTCTCTCTCTCTCACGGCTTATATATATAGTAGAAGAACGACAGTCAATTAAACCGGCGAAGCAAATGGATTCGTGTCGTCGTGCCACCGCCGATATCATCGGAGATGATGACCGATGCAGACACGCTCATCATCGTCTGATTGTGATTGCGAGAGTATAAAGAAGAGAGAAAGAAGGTTTTACGGTCGCCTGGGATATCGGAGAGAGAGAGATGCTTCCCGTCTCTCGTCTATACTACTCCTTTTGTTCGCTCACGAGGTGAGATTCTTGTGGAAAGTGGCGAAGTGTGTTTCGGATTTTACAGTGCTGCTCCTGCTGTTGTTGTCTTTTCACTCTGTATACCATAGATGCCGGAACAAAAGCCTTTTTGTGTTGTATACGGCTGCAGAGCCGGTGTATATATCGAATCTGTTGCCCTGGATGCAATGGAGTATTTTTTTATACTATAATGGAGAGAGTAATTGAACACGGGAATTTTAATCCGACGTCTGGATTATAATTTTTACACTTATGACAAATTAATAGATGACAAGTATACCCTAGAATGTCTCCTCGTATCATACGATTTATACACAAAAAGAAAAACGTCTAAAATTTTTAATTTTTTTTTAAGAATTAAGAATTAAGTTCTTATTTCTAAGATAATATGCTTCCTGGATAAAAAAGACTTTCGTTTCTGTAATTGAAAATAGATTGCATTTCGTAACGACTGTCCACAATCTCTTCAAATTTTTAACAAAGCTCATATATTCAAACATCCATTCCAAAGTCTCAACAATCTGTTGCAGCCGATAAAGTTTCTTAAAAAAAGAGCACGCATATTATTTCAATCAACGAATCTCCCAACACACTTTATCTCAACAACTTATCCGCGTCACTGCAACTAAAGCGATATGAAAAGCTTGTGTTTTCACAGCTCGCAGTTTTACGGCTTACTCTCTGAAATCAGCAGAGAACCATTAGCGAACCGCTATCGCCTCGACTGTTAGTAAACAAGCCCGACGATTATTGCCAAACGAAATGCTGCGCTCGTAAAACGTTCAAGAGCCTCTCTCTCTCTCTCCCGAATTATCCTGATTGCATTACACTTGTTAATGTCGAGTTTGAGGCACAGAGAATCTTGCAAGCTCATCGAAGCTATTAAACCGTCAGATCACGAAACAGCTCTCAAGTATATACCCAAAGGATTAAAAAAAGAAGTATATAGCATCGTGTGTATATTATACATACTATACGATCGATGCGATGGTTCTCCTCTCTCTCTGATGCAAATCTATAACTCTGTGCAAAGAAAAGCCGCGGAATACGACACACACAGCACAGAGAGCTTTCCACAAAGCCTATAGCAGCATTTACGTTAGCTCGTGCTTCCTATATACGCAATGTCGATACATATATAGCAGAGACACAACAAGCCAGAACTGAGAGAACATCGACGAGCCTCTACTGCCGGCGTATTTCCATACAAACACGAGTCTCCAATGGCATATCCCCCAGTCGGAGCTACTGCAGGTGCAGCAGCAGCTCGCGTTTATCGCTGACGTTAATGGACATACACACACACGTACACTGTGGATGCCGATCGAAAATCTGGTTGGTACGATAAACTTGCCGGTGGTATGGATGCATTGTGCTGTTTGCCGTTTCGGTGCCGCCGCCGACGTCGTTGCTCTTGTTCTGACGTTGATGATTACACGCGGTTGTATTTGTATACTCGCTGATCGGCTGGTATAGAGGCCGAGATGATGATGATGATGATGAAGAAGATGGATGTTTTGTGTCAGGGGTGATGAAACGTACGTGTGCATGGAGGTGTCGTGGTTATTGGGAGGGAGATATAGATAAGGAGGATCGGTTTTGACGTGTGATGTAGTTGCGAGGGTCACTTGGCTGATATAGGTGTGTGGGGTGATGGTGCGCGCTTGACGATGAGTGTAATGCGCGTGTGAACTGATAAGATGTGATAGGGTTGGGATATATAGAGGTATCTCTATATAGATATGTAGAAAGCTTGATTTATGTGAAATTTTATTAACATTTTTTATAAACTGTATTTAATCGAACAAAATAAAAGTTTTCTTTTCTATGTATATGCCTTTGAAGTCTATACTTTATGGAGATACTACTACGATATCATCAAAGAAGCTTTTTAAAGCTAAAACTTGGATAAATATTGCTTTTCTAAAAAAAAAAAAAAAAAAAAAAATTGGATTCCACGAGATGATTATCAGCAAAAAGGATTCATACATTACATATAGTACAAACTCAGTACCGCGTCCCCACATTCCATTTTAATTATTCATAAAAAAACGTTCTGCATACGTACACACACAGAGAACTTTCCAATCTGGTATATATCAGTTTAAAAAATAAAAAGCGCGTACATGTTTGAAAAAGGTATACAAAAGCATATGCCTACTTTGAGAAGATTAAATAGTACATCGCCATAGCGGATGACATGATTAACGTCGACGACAAAACGTTCAATTAGTATAACTAGAAATAGTCGGCTACGCAATTGAAATGTATTCAAAGCAAATGACCAGACATTTTTCATAGCCCCATCTCTGTCATTGACACTGTCACATAATTGCTTATTAAAATATAGCAAACACGTCAGAGGATATAAAGTAGGAGCACTATAACAAAGTATACAACATATACTCAACCAATTACACGCTGTCCTAATAAAACCGATCCTAAAACACCTTCTATGACATTCGCTTCTCTTCAAAGTAAACCGCGTAATTTCCCAAGCATTTCTAACGACCGTGTCTTAATCAAGCAAACCGCACAATTACAGTACCTATACCACCGACAAAGCAAAAAAGAAAACTCCTTATACAAAGGAAAGACACTCTTTTCCCAGCATCGCCTGGAGCATCGATAATTGATCAAGAAGAAGAAGAAGAGAAAAAATTGACAGGTCAAATCCCGCAATCTGGCAAAAAAAAAACACAGCCTATTATCCACAGCGCGACGAGAAAGAAGCAACGGCGCGTGTTGAGATTCAGCGGTGCACGACTTATTAAAAAAGAAAACGCTGCTACTTGACTATATACAACGATGAGAGATACTTATACGATGATATAGCGAGTGTGTGAGTCACGTCGCTCGTGCAAATGAGAGGTTTCAGGTGAGAAGTCGTCGTCGTTGCTGCTGCAAAAGTCATTATGGCTAAAGCGCGAAAATTCTCTGATGCGCGAGAGCTTATGTGTGTTGTTGATTTTAATGCGAGAGTATTACTGTGACAACTGGCTATTAACTGCTGGATGAGTAGTGGGTGGAGGGGACAATGCTGCCTTTTGTTTCTTGCTTTTTTTTTCACTCGCCGGACTTGTTTGCGATGAGTGTCCTTTTGTGTGTGGGTAGAGGTGCGAATTTTTTTGACTGTGACACTTTTGCTATATAGACTTTTTGAGGATAGAAAGAGTTTATTGTCTGTCGGAGCTTTTCAAGTATAAGCTGTGTAGTTGGTGGTTTTGAAAGAGTAGCAGAAAAGTTGAAGTTTAGATTCTGAAATAGTCTGTAGTGAATGTAAAATTGAAGCAGCGGAAGTATTTTTTTTTTTGACTGACGTAAGAGTGAAAAGGTCAAAATATCGTTTTTATTTTTAAAGATAATGCGTAATTTTTATTTTTAACTTCGACCACATGTTATTATTCAGAAACATTCGATTAGATCTTTAATCGCCTGCATCTTTAAATCCACACGATACTTTGACTTTGTAATCGTTCTTAATTAAAAAAAAAATTTCCGTACTTCAGTTAACATCGATCGAATATTACGAGCAAATTAAAATTCAGGTGTACCAAACCTATACACCTAACACACCACACTGTTTTCCAGCATTTTATCAAAGAAACCTTTCAAACTCAAAGCCTCGACCCAAAAACACCCCAACCCTTTGCAAATTACAATACCCAAATCATCCGAGTCCACGCACAGAGCTTTTAACAATAGCCCAGAAAAACGGCCTCAGCCTCTGAGATTACCAACAAACCTCTACCGAAAAAAAAATAGTCGAAACAGTCGATACAGCATTGCTTTCGGCATCAACAAAGCGAAAAAATCTCACTACGCAGCACCAAAAAAAAAAACGAGACGAGAGGTCAAAGCGTCGTGTGTTCTAATTTCGTCGCGATACGGCTGCGTTTGATCCAAAGAGCTTAATATAATCTATATAAAGTATATACCAGCAGCTGAACTCACTGGTATGTATATATACTGTTCTTTTTTTTAGTCGTCGATAGAATGGCGCGTGCGCGAAGTGTGTGTGTGTGTGTGTGTGTGTGTGTGTGTGTGTGTGTGTGTGTGTGTGTATTTGCGGAAGAAATTTTGAACGCTTTCACGTGGCCTAGATTCGAAAATACCTGATCAGACGAATTCTGCGGTTGGTTATATTAGGACAGAGGGATAATTGAAGATGATATGTTTGATTGTGTAGAAAACGTTTTGTGTTTGGGTTTCTTTTTTTGGAAGAGAGCATAATGTGGTGATTGATGATTTTGGAGCTCAATTGGTGTGGGTCGTTTGTGGGGAAGGATGATGGTTTGTTGTGACAGACGTTCAGTGAAGTTGTCACCGGAATTGTTTGAATTAAGTTAGACAAATTGCTTCGGTGCTAGATTAATGGGTAACGTCGTCGAGGATTCGAGTAGATTGACAATTTTCTGGAGATAATTCAATTTACGCCATTTATCAATTTTTGATAAATTTTGAACATTGCGCGAGGGAGAGATTTTGCGATGGAGAGGATTAAAATATATTATAGCCAACGTCATGAGAAGACGTTTAAAATTATAAAATGTAGGTCTGACATTACATTTTTCTTCTGAATACAATGTTATTTTATTTGAATCGCACACGTTGAATAACGTAATATGCTTGATGAGTCGTTGTTTGAATGTGACCTAATTAAAGTTAGGTCACACAACTATTTTTGACATCAGTCCAGCTTTGTCGAATTCTGCACTTTCTTAAAAAGAGTCCAAGCCTATCAGAATAAAATCTATATGAATATACAATATTTAATTCCATCGCTTATCAAGTTTAATGCTCGAGCATGAGTAGGATAAAGCATCAAGAAAAAATTATCTAAAAAAGATAAACCACACCTATATACCGGCCACAAAAATACAAAAGAACAACGCGCGCTCTAAAAGCTAATTCAACTGGCGCAGAAGCGGAGAATTTTCGTCACGTGCGCACAGCTCTCTGTATATAGCATCATTCCGTCCGCGAAACAATTAAAACGCGCAAAAGCCTCTCCCTCTCTCTCTCTCTCTCGCAGCAGCAGTACAATATGCTCCTCCATTATTCATCAGCGAAAGAAAACTAGTTAGCCAAAGCCCATTACGCGATTTGGCCAACTAATTAAACATTATTATAACAAAAAATTATTCAACTCTCGACCTCGACTATATACTATAGGTACCAATTCTCCCGAAAACCTCTTTGCCGGGTGTTGCATAAAAGTCGTCGTCGTCGTAGCTATCAGCGTAATTGCTCTCGGCGCGCGAAGAGCTAAAGCGATTTTTTCTCTTTCTCTCTTTTTAGAAAGCAGTCGTCGCGCGAAGTAGTGTGTACACATTGTTGTACTGCTATGCGACTGTAGCTGAGAGCTGCATATACACGCGTTTCTTTTTTTTTTTTAGCGCAAGGCGTAAAGAGCGTTTTTGGGATTATATCGCGCATAGCTCCCTTTTTCGAGTTATGTTTATGGAAAACACTGTGTTGTAGTGTATCTCACAACGTTGTTGTTGTTATTTTTTCTTCGTGGCAAGTGTCAGAGGAAAAAAAAGTTTCTCTTTCTCTGGAGAAGACACGTGTCTTCTGCACGAGACGTGCAAATAATAATAATTACAGACAATAGTATAGCCGGTGTATATAATTTCCGTATAATAAAGACGTTGAAACCTGAAGCGTCCAATATGGATATAATTAGCGCGTGAAAGTGTAGAGCTTCTTCTATATTATATTTACATAATTTAATCAGAACCTTATAATACAATGTATACACAGTAGCTTGAACAAAAAAAAACGACATAAAACCAATCAATTTCTCGTCAGCACCAGCAGCGACGAAAATCGAAAAGAGCGCAATCTTCAACGAGATCGTGACGTGGAATTCGGTGCAGCGTTGTATATCGAATTACAGACTCGAGCGACTTGCACACATATACTACCATACTCTTGGCATCGAAAACTGATAGATCGGAGATTTACGATCGAGATAAGCCTTTCGGGCACGCACATATATATATAGGGATTGTTTTTTACGATTGCGGCATAATAAAAAAAAAAATGCTTTACGACGGAGATTGCAACGACGACGACGAGGAGAATGATCCGCGTGAATTATTATCGAGCGTTGTCGTGCTCGTGTAATTGCTGAGCCCGACTCTTTACGACGCTTGTACGACGATGTGGCGATTTGTGGTGAATGTTAATGTTATTGTTTGCTTCAAGAGAGTAGGTTTTCTCTCTTTGAATTAAATTTTGACGAGAAAAAAAATAACAATGCATAATCCCGGTTGTTATAACGAGATTCGCGGTGTGTATTAATATTCATCGAATCACGAGAATGATAAAGCCAGTGGCGCATCATTAAAAAAAAACTCATCGTGAAATATAATACAAAGCCGGCTCTGAATTTCAAATCTCCATCAATTTTCGGCTGTTTACACCAGACACAGTGTCAGTGGCAAAAACTAGCGGATTTACCATTAATTTCTCGGGGGGGTTGGAAACAGCAATTTCGACGAACCCAATTTCCTCTCGCACCTACAAAAAAAAACTCGTCTATTCACCTACGACTCCATTCACCTGTATACACACATATAGGAAGCGTAGGCGCATCGATCATCATCACACATTCAACATATCCGCCTTTCAAAACCTCGGCAGCCAATTCAGGGCTGCATATCCGCTCTACAAAACTCCGGCGCCCACGTTGAGACGGCAACGAAGCTTCTGCGATGAAGCGAAGGCGAAAATTGAAATACATATACATATAGTGGGTTACATCAGGAGAACATTTTTTTTTGCTTTGTTAGGGGGACAATCGAGTGGTAGGATGAGCAAAAAAAAGATGGTTAGGGGGGGTGAGTGATGGATTGGTTCTAGTTTTCGTTTATCATTGCTGTATATATAAGTCACAACGTTTTCTGCTAATGGACTGGTGATTTTTTGCTTGAAAATTTGAAGAAAAAAGTCTGGGGCGCACAAAGACAGCAACTGTCGTAAAAACTTATACTTCCAGGAAGCTTCTAGAGGCGAACTTTAAAAAAGGAAATCCCCATAAATTCCAATCCAAACTTCACCTGATAAACATCATCCAGAAGATTCTGCTTTCCATATAGTATATATGCACACACATATCTTCAACTATATGAACTGTGTCCAAGTCCGATGACAATCCAACTTTCGTCGATACTTAATATTCTCACACCAACTTCCTCTCTTGCGAAAACTTCTCACCTCTGCAGCAGCAGCTTCACATACACACTTTCACACACACACACACAAGTAGATATACATATCTATACGTATATATTTAGACTTCCCGGTCAAAGTGCCAAGCGGAGCGCAATGTAATCGATGGGTCCGCCAGCAGTACATATACCCAGCGACCCTCTCACCTCGTGAGCCAGCTCTTTCAGTCTCGAATTAAGGGTCGTGCACACGCGAGTATATTAGTAGTCTCCATAGAGACGCGCCGCTTTATTTACGCGCGCCGTTAATAAGGCGAACGCGGTGGCTTCTTGGGATTACTATATATGAGCTATATTATACACTGCATCGTGAATATAGCACATTATTTTTTGTTTCATCATGTCTCTCTGAGAGAGAGAGAGAGAACCTGCTGATGATCGTTGGAGATGAACGAAGAGAACCGGTATATTTATACTAGTCTTGGTGTATTATAATTGGACGTGATAATTAGAGGCTATTTAGAGAACACGCTTGTACAAATCCACGTCACTCGTCGTATATAGTGTATAGCTCTCTCTCGCGCGATTAATGACTCACACACCTGGAGATGAGCAAACGTGTATTTCTCTCTAGCTCGTGTGATATTCCGAATCGAACGAAAATAAAATTGATGCAAGTACGCAGGAACTCCAAGTGCTGCTTCGTGTATGTATGCAGCTATTGTAATAGAAGAGACAGAGAGAGACTAGCTACAAGGCACACTGGTCTACTGTTACATATTTTATGGAGATCCTGCGAGACGACGATGCCAGTGGTCTACAGGGATAGTCTCTTAATATTTTATTCAATAGTCCCTCCTCTCTTTCTCTCTCCGTTTCTCCGCGAGACATTGTAAAGTTAATGCCCAATTGTAAAGTTAAATTTGTCAACTTTATAATATAGGCCTTTTCCATTCGTGCCAGGTCACGCTCGTGAATGAGCTTTTGAATCTTTTCCCTCCCGTGTTTTGACAGTTGTAAATGTTGTGATGTAAGAGCTACATCGTACAATGCTTTGATGAAAATTTCAGTATACGAGATTTATATCTTTCTCAGCAAATTTCCAGTTACATGTCATAGCGTATGTTCTGTCTAAACAGTAGATTTCAAAGACATACAGTCACAAAGCTCTCACTGTTCCACAGAGCTGCAGTTACTCGATGTGTATATATAGAGAAAATTGAGAGGTAAGCTTATATATATATAGGCGTTACGCGCAAGGGCAAATGGAATACGAAATGACTCATGGGTATCTCATATTTGGAGCTTGGCTGCACCGAGAGAGCTACTTGTAACAAGTCCTGATCAAAATTGGTGCCCCGAAGGTTTGACGCTCTGACGATGGCAAGTGTAACCTAGAAACTAGTACTAATACGCAACTACTCTGGGGCAGCCTAATGAATAAGTCATTTATATCGATAAGGAAAACGCTTTGAATCATTACGCGCTTGTCGTGTGCAGCAGTTTGATTAGCCTGAAAGCTCTGGGAATTGCAAATGCGAGAGAAGTCGACGAGGCTGATGCTGTCTCTCTCTCTCGACTAGACGGTGAGTTTGAACTTTTGTGGACTATACTCTGTTGGTTCGCTGAATTTACTTTGGTCGTTCCGAGGGTCGGCTAATAAAGAGAGTATTATTTTAACTTTGGATAAGATTTGTCCGATATGCGCGGATGGAATCTATACTTTTCGTTTGAATTTCAAGCTCTCTGTATAGTGTATAGTTTTTGAAACGTATTATATGGACATCTGGAAATTGATTGTGTTGATCACTAGTTTGTATTCAAATAAATCCACGTGAGACAGTTTATTTCATAGTTCTAAGGAGGGGAAAAAAATAAAAGAAGACATCCACGACACGCGGTTAAACCATATACAAAAAAGCCGTAAAGGCTAATCTTATCAGCTCACAGGCTTGCATAAAGGCGACACCTCGGAAGCCCACAAGAGACAACCTCGTGGCATTAACGACGCTCCCGGCATATTCAAGATGCGCGCGTATACTATATATACAAAAAGAAAGAGCATCTCGGCGCCGCCGCAACCGGAAAATCATCTCTTTCGCAAGCCTATATATATACGACAACCCAACTCAACACAGACAGAAACGTTTGTGAGAGAGAGCGGATAACACTCACGTTAAATACATGCATACGTAAGGACGCGTCGGGCTAAGCGGCGCCGTATAATACTGCCGCGGGGTGGCTCTTGCGTCTTGAATTCGTAATGCGATAAAGGCTGCCGCCGCTGGCTTTTCAGGGCCGTAGTCTCGTGTATAGGCCGTCGGACGAGTGACATTGGCACCTCATCGTGCGGATTCACCAGACGCTCATCAGACGTCGCATATATCTACTAATAGCTATGTATATATATACATTATACATGTATTCGGCTGGGCGTCGATATGCTATGTATCATAACTCTGTGTAATAATAAATCAATAAAAGAGAAAAATTCACAGCAACTTATTAAAATTGATAGAAAAGATCGAGCAGTTATAGCACGAGCGACCCAACGAAGCAGTTTTGGCATAGGTGGCACACTCCTATATATACATTCTGCGCGCAGATTCTGATGAGGGGAAACAAGAAAGTCCCTGTGCGCCACCTGTCGTTGATAGCCAGAAACTACAGAGAGCCGGAAAAGAAAAGGCCAGTCCAAAACGGTTTTGCTTTGCGCTATATACTAATACGACGCGTTTATATTATATTATATAGCGTACATCCGATTTCTTTGCTGCGTGTATACACGTCTATAGGAATAACTATCCGCGCGCGTGAGCTTGCTTTACGAGCTTTTTATGATTTTAGCATTATTGTTACGATACGAATGACAAAAGGATTACTAAAATGTTTATTATGAATATATAAGTCTCGCATGCTATAAAGCCGCGATAATATCTCATATTCGCTTTTGTCTATAGATGCATTTCTCGCTACTGCTGCTGCTGCTGCTGCCGTTTACGCGAGTGCGATTATAACACATAATTCTATAAAGTAAGCGAATTTTCGTTAATAAAGAAGTTAAATTTTTCGTTAAATTTAAAATACTTACGTAAAAGGCTAAATAGATTTTCTTCACAAAGCGCGCTGCCCTATATAGTTTGCGAATTTTTTTTTTTTATATACCGGCGCGCGTGTCATAAAAGTTTTTAACGCCGCATAAAATGCATATCTAACTACGGGCTTCCCATGTATAAATTACAGACCCTATAATCGTGCGCGCACACGCGCGTGCGCCTCCCATTAATACTTTCCAGACTCTTCGCATACATATAATACACAGCTATAAATACACATGGAATCGTTAAAACCCAGGCCGAAAATATAATATCCTCACACTTTTGAATCATATATACGGATTACGAAAAATTCGCTCGACGAATATACGGATGAAGATTCTGTGATTATGTAGGATTTAAAAGGGTTTTAAATTTTGAAATTAAAACACAGAAACTGAAAGGATTTCGTTATTAAAATTTAGAAGAAAAAAAAATTGACAAATTGAAAGGCGAATCGTTGGCATACCGCAGAAACAAATGTCGCCATACATCACAAGAGGCTATATAATACAACTGCGCGCCTTTTCATAAATCCGTATGAATAGCATCGCAACGAAAACCTGCTTACATCAAGCGTAATTGAAGCCGATTACAAGATACCTCGTTCTTTCTCTCTCTCTCTCTCACTCGCAGCATCCTCCAATTTCCATAAATAAACCCTGCGCCGCAAAGCGCAAAAACCTCCTCTCTTCTCTCTTACAGAAGAAAATCTCCAGGTTGCGCAGCACGACCAGCAACATCCCCATAAATTATTGCCCTACGAACACACACACACACACACATACACGCGTTCGTGCAGAACGCGCGCGCTCTAAAACAATTTTCATCCGATAATAATAGAAGCTGTGAAAGCGGAGCCTGTAATCTTTTTTCCCAGTACACATACTACACGTATACAGGAATCTCGTCATCATCATCATCATCATCTCGTCGCTTCTACGAACAAAAATGAAAGTGTGCACGCGTGTGTGTAGTGCGTCATATCTCTTTCTCTCTCGAGATGATAGTACGAGGCTCGTTCTGAAGTGGCAACGGAAGCGAGAATATGAGAACGAGTTCAAGCGAAACCATTAGGCGTGTATTTTTTTGGGGGGGAACTAGGGATTCGTGTAAAGTCGGAGAGAGAGAGTTCTGACTACTGTGTTTAATTAGACCAAGTGAAATATTTGAGGTTTAAGCCGTTAGCTACGCTCCTCTAAACGTCCTTGATACTATACTGCTTTTGTGGAAGACGAGAGAGTCTTGAGGGAACAGCAGTGTGTTCTCAGGTGGGCTTTGATGGGTTAATTTTTGAACAAAGGAGACGGGAGCAAGAAGTTTGAATTTTAAAGCGCGAGTTTCCTAGTTCTAAGGCTTTGTGGTATAACAGAGTCAGAGAGAGTGGGTTCTGGAGTTTGAAGGTTTCAGAGCTATGATTTCTTTCGTTATTAATGAAGGTTAATATATATTTACACGAGCTAAGTATAGGTGCGGATATGGGATATAATGAAAAGTGAGGCATGAATTATACTTGTACTCGGCGAATCAGTATATATTATAACGATGATAAAAAGGTATTTCATGTTCAAGTAAATTAATTAAGACAGCTGCGATAAGGCACTCCATCACTTTAATCTCACACGACTGTAACGTTATAAAGTACTATGCACACAAGCAAACAGACGCAAAACTGGTGCTTATTTATAAAAGTATAATAAGCTTCTCCAGAATACCCCAGTTTCAAAGAAAAATACACGACCTCCACTTAATAAGACAGCCACAACACACACAATTCCCCTACTCTTACAAAATTGATGACGCATCCCACATAGATAAAATACAAAACTCTCTGGCAATCCTTCAAGCTCTATACGCGTATAATCCCTTTAAAAATTTGCACAAATCCATCAGACCGTTGTAGAATCAACCTGATGCTTACTCTACTCAACCATCACACAGACCCGCAGGCATCCTCCTCCCATCATCATTCTGTATATACACGCACGCGGTATCGAATTTCTTTACATCAGCCACGCGATCGCGCGAGTTCTGTAAGTGCGCAGCACACTGCGCATCACGTTTGTTTTCGTTTTTTCGATTCGCGCGCAATTTTCACAAATTACGATATTTCTAAATCTGCTGGCACGCGAAGATATACACTTCCGTGCATTGACATTGATTTCCTCTTTTGGCACGTGTCTGTTTGGTTTGGTGAAAGAATAAACAGGAAAACGAGTGGAAAGAGATTTTCTTTTTTTTGAAAAACATTCGTTGAAAGCCTCAAAAGCACGTTCGAATAAAGCCCGATAAAAACTCCGTCAGGAGTTGCGAAAACCGAAACGCGGTGAAACCTTTATACTATATAAAGCCAGAGAGTTGTAAAAAAAAAATACGCACACGGCAATAAAACCTCAGGGTCGAAATACTCGAAAAAAAGGGTAGCGTATAAACCTCCTCTAAAAATCCCTGCGTTGAAGGAAAGGCCGAAAAGCCGAGATCAACCGGCCATAAAGTTCGAATCGTTTGACGAACGAGCGCTGTAGAAGTCTCTCTCTCTGATTTCACTCGTTTTTTTTTCTCTGTGTACTTACAAAGCGTATATAAGCGCACAAACGAGTTTGCATGCGATGACGATGTTTGCTGCTCTACTACTGCGTCGTCGTCAAATTTGTATATATAAATCAAGTTCTTGGTAGTATATACACGCACGTTTACAAGCGTTTTCTCATCAGCTGTTTTTATTTTTTTTATATTAGGTACGTCAGTTGATCAGTGGCTAATTAAACGGAATAAGTTTGTGATAAAAGTATGAATGGCTGCAACGTTGCGAAAATAAGGTTGATCGCTATTTTTTTCGCCTCGCTGAGCTGGTTCTGCATTAGCATCGCTAATTTCGATGCGCCGCGCCGTCGTCGCTGTATACGCGTTCCACTCTCTAAAGATCAATTAGCGAAATTTCACCTCAATTAGGGGATACTCGCTAATTCGAAATTACAAGTTCCAAGCGCGCGTTTTCGATCGACCATGCGGCTCTAATTTGCTTCTTCTGGAGAGCACGAGGATGTTTTTCTTTTTTTGACTTCGTTGAGATAATTGAGAGATCAAAATGTGTTATTAAAGGGGAGAGTACAGTGAAATTTCAAAAAAATTGGCTAAAAATCATGCTGTTTTTGGTCTTTGAAATTAAGCTCAAGTCATGAATTGTGGAGCAAGTTATTTTTTGAAAAATTGTCATTTTTATCTAAATAGTCAGTATCTCTTTTATTATCATCGTATAAGTAAATGCAAATTTTAGAACAATCTATTTTTAAGGAAAAACATATGAAAAACCAAAATAAGTTTGAAATTTCAGTGTGCGAATTGCATTTTGTGTCAGAAGTAAGTTTGCTCCAGTAATTTATAACTATTTAAGAGGAATTAACGAGTGAATTATTCAGAAGAGCATTATAGCTAAACAAGCTGTACCTTGGTTCATCACGAATTCAACAAAGCTTATATCTATACAAAATTCATAACCCAGCCAGAAACACAGAACATATACATTTTCGAACAATCCGAAATTCAATAATAATCCTACACTTCCAATATATATTTCTCCGACAGACCCATGCCACTCACATATCCCAAACTCAGAAGATAAAATCCTCCGGAGCCGACAGACGAATCACCTAATATCATATCCACGTGTACTGGCAGCAGAAGAGAAGAGGAGAAGAGCAGAGAGAGATATTGTAAAAATGCTCCTTTGTGGGTAGCATCTCTCTCGCTCTCTGCTTCAGCCCTGTTCGTTTTTCTCTCTCGACGCTCGTTCGGGTGAATCGAGGCTGCTGAACTCTCTCTCCCGGAGATTTCGGGAGTATATACGCGGTCCACCTTTTTTTTAACCTTCTTTTCGTCGATGCCGCGACGAGGTACGTACTCTCGGCGATTCTTTCGCGCTGAGTCACTCTCGGTGTAGTAAAAAATATCGGAGTTTTGCATTGTTGTGCGGTGGAAAAAAGTGGCTCTTCTTCGCAAATTATTACAGGAAATTTTAATAAAGTCACGGATGTAGAGGTGGAAGAATTTCTTTGGCGCATAATTGATCGGAGAATTGATTGGTGCACCGGAAGCGAAATTCCAGGCGCAAACATTTTGGTACAATATTGATTTTCAGGGTAAGAGAGAGAGAGAGAGAGAGAGAGAGGAATTGCACCAGTTAAAATAATCACTCATTCATAAACACAAGTTCGTTCGTTTAAAAATAAACATACATGGCTTCGCTCGGCTGTCTGAACGACTGCATATTTCTACTCAATTTTTTTTAATGACCTAACGCTCGATCTTTATGCTTTTTCTGAATATATTACGTTAGAACTTCAGCAGATTATAATATTATGTGTATATGCAACTTCATTGATTTTATTTAAATTTAAAAATCTATACGACGAACAAGGTGGTCGGATGCCGAGTCGGATGCAGTTATAGCACAAGCGGCCCAACAAGGGAATTTTGGCATATTAGATGACACACCGCTATATTTAGACTCAGTGCGCACATTAAGATGAGGGAAACAAGAAAGTGCCCATGCGCCA
Organism: Cecidostiba fungosa; assembly: GCA_900474305.1. Lineage (NCBI taxonomy): Eukaryota > Metazoa > Arthropoda > Insecta > Hymenoptera > Pteromalidae > Cecidostiba > Cecidostiba fungosa. The sequence continues at coordinate 114,962 of UCOJ01000118.1, read as the reverse complement.
CCTGTTTTCGCTCGCCGAGACTAGTAGAGAAAGGGCCAGTCCAAAACTGTTTTGTATTACAGTTACCATTGCTTGGCTTGTCTAAACCGACTGAGACCTTATGCTCGCACATCGAAAGGATTTTTAATTTTTCAGGTGAAGGTCGTACAGCTTATATACGGTCTTGAAATTTTTTAGAGGACCACTTCTAAGTAAGAAACGCTTTGAAAAGTTCCGTATGTAATCATCTTACGATTAATAGCATCGAATTTCTCATTAAAAACTTCATGTACAAAATCCACATAACCCCGTGGTTATAAATATTAATAAAATCTAAAAATTGATTAGCCACTTTTTCTTTGAACGCGCGAAGGTCGAACATATGCTTTATACCTTGTGCTCGTCATTAGGATTTCATTTATTCATCAGCGCAAATCTTTGTTGAAGGAAAAGTTTTTGTATAAAGTTTACGCTGGGAATTACCGATTGTTGCGAACAAAAACAGAACTTGAATAAAACATTAATCGCTTTTTCCTCGACTATGCTGCCTCAGGATTTTCGTAATCCCTTTGCAATTACAAATTCCAAAGGAATGCTTTTTGCCCCACGCTTTATTCGTTTATTTCCGAATAAAAATTGAAATACTAAAGTGTACACAGCAATTTAGACTCGCGAACTGAGCAATCAGCATTAAGCCAACTACGAATTATGGAGTTTTTTTTCAATTTAGACATCACTACTGCTCCAGCCTAAATATACACTATATAACGAGGTTTAAAAAACGAATTTATTATTTTATCAATGTTTTTAAACCATATGTTTGGTCGGAGACCGAGTATCCTAATGAACTGAGTAATTATTATTGCTTTTGCTACAAATTAACATGCTGTAAGAGCTGTCTCATTACACGCTAGAATTTCTGAAATTTCGCAAACAAATTATTATTCAGTTTTTAAAAACTATCAGGTATAGTTCATCAGATTACTGATAAAAAAAGTAAATACGATGTCATCTTTAGAGATTATTAGGAATGTCAGATCGTACCGATTAAACGATCAAGAAATTCTTTTCATTTTTACGCAGACATGACTTGACCACGTTTACAGTAATGTGTACCGTATTTTCTCGTGCGAAACCTGTCATTGTTTCGTGGAAACTCATGTGAGTGATCGATCGCGTACACTGACTCAAATGAAATGTTGCCTTCTAAAAACGAATTGTGATGTTACACTAGCAGCCGAAATGTTGTTTTCTCGATCGACTGAAAAAGCAAGTCTCTTTTACAAAAATAGAAGCTAATATACGTTTAGAGGTCTTTCCTTGACTGAAGATATTTATGTTATCGTATATAACCATAACTTTTTCATTCTAGAATAGGTATAATAGATCAATGCCTCGCGTTAATTTCTCTCTTCACTTCTGAAATAGGCTAAGGCTAACGAAGTTACGGAATCGTATATAAGACGGCAATTTCATTTCGCGATGCTTTGTACAACAATCCTCTCTCTCTCTCTCCTCGTCATACTTCACTCGTTCCAATAATCATCATCCTTTGACGCAACGATCTCGTCCACAATAAATTAATGACGCTTTTTGCCTCGGAAAAATCACAGTGTCGTTACGAAAATACTTATGCGGCGCAAACCCTTGGAGCCAAGAGTTTTCCACCAAAGTAATCTTGGCTGCCCCGCACTTGATCTCGCTACAAGAGAAGAAACAAAGCCCCTCTTTTGAGAAAGCTAAAGAAGACGCCTTTGAAGTTTTTTTTCTTCTTATTTAAAGCAAGCCGTATACACATAGGAGAGAATGTTTTTACCAAAGGTATTATGCGTAAATTCAATTCATCCACACTGGACTGGCGTTTTCTTCGGAGGCGCTTAATAAATTTTCAAAAAAAAGGGGTTAATAAATTTGTTACCCCCTTCGGAGAAAAACTAATATTTCACGCTTCCTGTGGATATTAAAAGAGAGCAGCTTTATAGAATAACGTCAGGAGCGTGATGGTATTTCTCGCAGGTTATTTAATAAAGAAACGAATCGTTATACATCATGAAAACGCCGTCAAATTTGATTTGCGTTTTTCCGAGTGTACCGTCTCTACTACTATACATCCAGAGGGAGATTTCGCTTGAAAAGCGCAAATGGAAAAACTGCGCAAGAGCAAAGGATTTTTGCCGCGAAATAGAGGTGAAAAAATTGGCTCTGTATATTCACATAAATTGATATATACGCAGAGAACTAGTTGAAACGGAATACTAAAAATTGTTGCAGAAATTCGGTTCCGGGACATCGCACGTGTCTATATATAGGTCTGAAAATCCTGGGAAAATAGCGTATTGTATATACGCTGGCAGTGTCGCAAAAAAAAAAGTATATTACTCCATTTTCCGCGCACGTATAATCCCGTGCATCACATTGGTATGAAAAAGAGAATACGAAAATGGGTGGACGAGATACATGCAGTAACAGTGTTATTATTTTCGATAACGAGATATATGCTACATATATGAAATACGACGTTATTTTTGCCGAAATGGCGAATAGTTTCAAGATATTGGAATATTGTAATTTTAGGAGAGAGAGAGAATATTATTCAAAACGAGAGAGAGACGGAGAAATTGATTCATTTATATATCCTCTACGCCAGCCTCATGCATATTACGTGTGTTATATAGAGAGAGATGCATTTATATTCTCGGGGGAAGAAAATTCACGTGGAACAATCAAGTGTAGAGGTACGTATATATATAGCTGGGCATTTATACATTGCGGCTTGAATTCGAACATATATTCCACGATAAAGAGAATTTTTCACTGAATTGGAAGCAGATATCAGCGGTATATATAAAGTTAAACCTTTGAAACTCTGCATTTTTCCGAAATCGACACACGTGCACATCTATCTTCAAACTCTGTAACATATCATTTTATTTTCCCAAGAAGAAGAATCTTCTCACAAACACAAAGTTTTACAGCGCAACGTAAGTATTATAAAATAGATTTCGAAAACTTCGCACGAATTTCAAAAGTTTACTGCAAACACGAACACACACACACACACACGTATAAGTATAGCACCTCTTTTCCCGGAACGATATCTATAAAACCGCTCGCGCGCGCTGCAGCAGCCAGTAAGTCAGTGTAATCCCCTCTCCATTACATACATTGCATACCCGAAAAATCTCTACCCTAAGAAAACATGAGTGATAGAACAAGAAGTCCGTGGACTCGAGCAAATTTACCAACTTCCAAAAGCAGCTTATTATTCAATCCCACACCGCACCCTCTCTTCGGAATAAAAATCAGAGCCCTTTTTTTCAATCAGAAGCTATACTGCGAGATCGTCTGAAGGGCTATGAGGTATATTGAATAGCGTCAAAGGGCCGCGTGTAAACACAGTATATAGCCATCCGGACAGAGAGAGCCAGACGAGCTGCATATCTACTCTCTATCTTTCTTTCTCCCACTCGTGGTACATACCTCGGAGAGCTGAGCACAGTAGTATATGCTGGGTTGGATCGATCCACACCGCCTCTCGGCGCCGCTCCTTCCTCGTGGTAGAAGACACTTTTATTTTTTTTTTACTCCAAAACTGCACCAGCTGGTTCTATACAGTCGTGTGTGTATATTATTATGACGTATATACTCTCTCAGGTTCTGAAGTATAATGACATTCCGGGAAGAATGCGACAGAAGATAATACAATATAAGACAGAGTCACTCGTACACACAAGCACACACTCGTCGTACGTGTGTCCCGTTAGCTCGGCCGGGATGATACTGCTGCCGGCGGCGGTGGTCTCGAGGACATCATCTCCGGGGGCGGTTCAGCGGCGGCGGTTGTTCTATACTAATACTGTCGCCGCGCGACACATGCGTGTAGCTCTCGGAACACGGTTATGTTGTCTTCTTCGCGCACTCTATCCTCTATGTATATATACACACGGTGTGCAGTGCGATTATAACCTATTATTAATACACCTCGTATGACAAAGCTCAGCTAAGATAAGTACACACGAGAGATTGTGCGTAAGTGTTAGTGTATTATGTATGTAAGCGAGTTTGAAGAAGAAAAGTAAAAGGATATAACGCGCGCGCGCGCGACACGAGATCTCGGTCGGCTGCCGTCAGCGGCGAGACTGGCCGCCGCGAGTGCGTTCGTTCGTTCGTTCGTTCGGTGCTCTGCTTCTCCCTCCCTCTATATTACACTGTCGTGCGCCAGTGCGCGGGTTCGTTTCTCGCTACTGCTGCTCCTGCTATACTTCTATATCTGTATATACCGAACTGTGGGTATATTCTTGAAAGTGTACATATAGTTGCTTTGGACGTGACTGCGTGCGCGTCTCACTGCGCGGATGTGTTGGTGCAGCAGGACAGTAGTATGCACTGTGTAGACCTGCTGGGGTAATTAAGGCTTTTTTAATTAGTTTTCGGGGCTGCTAACGGGGAATTCCGGTTTTTCGACGTGGATTTACATTTTATTGTAAAATTATACACCTGATAGCTATGTACCTTTTTTCGTGTAAAATAATTCAGAGTGTTTATACAGTATCATAATTAAGCTCGTACTATATACCTAGTCTCGTTTCGAACTCAAACATCGCTAACCGTATAAACATCGACAATTCGAACAGTCCCACCCCATTGGCGCTAATTTCAAACTCCCGCGCTTTCGAATTTTCAAACATCCGCTATATATACCTATAGGCTACTGTGCATTATAATTCTATATCCATCTCACTCTATATCCCCCGGAGACTTCATCGTTATTCCCCGATGCACCTCAAAAGCGGTTCTCATCTCGCACAGCGCATCAGTGCGGTCTTATCGGTGCAGTGTTTGAGTTTGCGCGCGTGAGTTTTTCGCGATGATATATAGATATTGTATCGGCGATGGATAAGCCCCCCGTATTGTTGTGCTTGGTATAGATATCGACGCGAATTTCCGGGTGATGTCCGTTTGTGCGCGCCTGGCTGCAAACAATATATAATATTATTGTAATATTGTATATTCGCTGCTGATGCTTTTTGAGAGAGGTATAAGGTATATTAGAAAGTTTTTGAATGAAAATTATATCGACTGATAAATTTCAGAGAAGGTGGGATTGTGTCTACATATTTATAATATTTTACATAATATACTGCGTGCATCATTGAGAAAGGAAAATTTATTAATCCAGCCTAAATTGTATTACATTAATAAAAAACAATTGAAATCACGTAACGGTACCAGGAATATCAATCATCAGGATTTGGTGTGTGAGCAGTACAGATAAAGAAGTTCAGTAAATTCTACTGATCGTCGATATAAAGACAAAGATAAAACTCTCTGCTTGGGTCTAGGGAATATAATAAGACGAACCATTGGAATTCAAAGGAAGTTTCGATATATTCGATTGTTCGAGATTACATCTGACGAGTGGATCGTGTGTGTAGGGAAAAAAAGTCAATTTTATTTATACTTGGAAGAAATGAGAAAAATAAGAAAAAAAATTTATATATATGCGTCGCCGGTGTGATTCACAATGCGCGTTTCGCAATCGTCTACGCTTTTCTTATGTGTATAATGTTTATATACTTCTCGCAAGCGGCTGTTTGATTCTTGAAAGTGAATAATATATATGAACGATTGTCGCTGATGTATTTAATTTATTTGTTTTACAATTACACATGCAGAATGTATTTTATCCTGTGCGGAATACATATTTGTGTAATATTAAGCGAAAATATTTTTTCCGCAAATTTACTATATACCTTTCGGTTAGTAAATATATAATAACGAGATCGATATCGGCTGTACGCAACGTTATAGATATATGTCATAACTTGTGGTATACCGCCTATTACCTCTGCGAAAGTTCAATAACTGCATTTTTTTTGTTATATTATTTATAAAAAATATATACTTTCAATTTTTAAACATACGCTCGATACCAAGTTTGATTGATTTACGTATTAAATGTTAATAAAGAATCGATAACTAAGTTATAAAAATTATACATTCCGAATTTGATAAACGATCGGTACGTCTGTGCATTATCCTATAATCTAATCTTACATCGGTAAACTAAATTTGATGCAATCTGAAATATATATCATATTAAGCATTAAAAAAGTGATGATTTCACATCTACGTGCATGCAATACCTAATTGTTTTTCGTAAGTTTTATGCCCATTAATAATATCGGTATGTATACTCAGTTAAAAAAAACTGTTACATCACGCATAATTCATTACTTTTTTTTCTATTCACCTCCAAACATTTCTCTTCCAACATTTAATATATAATTCAAACGCACTACAATTTCAAATAAAAACTCGTCTCACGTCGCGTCACCTTGAAAAATTGTTCTTATCCTAAACAAGTTTTTGCTCATTTGCAAAAACATTATACACTGACAATAATCAGCTCAATTGCCTGTAATTCCGCAACAGTAGATAAAACAGTCAAACAATCGAAAACGATCAATAATAAACAATTATACCCACATAATCACCTTTACCAACGAAGGCCGACAAAGTAGGTTCCCACTATCGACCAAAACCCGTTTCTCTTCACTAACTAGCACTCTCCTCTCCGAAAGCTGACGGTAAATTCCTCACTTCCCCCACTCTATAATAAATCCGCGGAAAGTCCGTCACTAAACCGCAACGACGAAAAACACACCCTTCCCCCCACCCCACCCCTCTCCCACTACATCGCGCACGAGTCAGTGTCTACTCGGACCAGCTGCAGTCCATGTGTGCGCGCTATCGAGCTCGGACTGATATGCCGCAGTCCGGAAAAAGTCGCGGCTACATGTGTGCAGTATATTATCAACAAACGCGGTCTGGTGTATACAAATGTTAATGAACCATCGAATCTCAGCAGTTTGCATATATTATAACATCGATCCGCAGGATATTACATTGTCCTCTGCGAAATTCTCCTTCGGGGCGCTGCATCTGCGAAATATAATCATCAACGTACAGCCGCGAAAAATCGAAGAGAGCTGATATTCTACTTTCCCTCCTAGAAAGCGGCTGCCGCATAGTCACACACACGTTAGAAGCTATATAGTTACACACACTACTTGTGTTACAAGATCCAGTGACCTTCTGGCCCTTCCACGAATTATCCCATCTTTTTTTATATATATTCCGGGGGAAGCGAGAGTTATATGGACACATGTGCTCCAGCCGCCGCCGAAGGTTAACCTTAAAGTTGCTGCTTGTACTGCAAGGTTCGTCGATCGCAAGTTATAAGTAGACTAGTATACTAGCTGTTTTTTGCGATATATGTAGGATATGACAACGCATTGTTGATGGAGATGTGTGTGCGCGTGGGAACGGGTTTGCAGACGACGAGTTTGTGTCGTTTTTTCGTCTGCTAGATGCTGTCGTTGCTTATAATGATACACAAGCCTCTGAGTGATGCTTTATATGGATTATCTTTCCGGGTGCAGTTGGATCTCGGAGAGAAGTTTTTATTAGACGCTGCGTATTTGTTGACAGTCAAGGTGTTTGCCGTTGATTATTTACTCGCGGACTGAGTAATTGGATTAACCTTTGTTAACGGCTCGGAATAATAATACGGCGTTTGGGATTTTTTTTTCACGGCCATGAGCGAATTCATTGCTTTTGATTAGCCATGTCGTTCATTAATCTTGGGGGTCAATTGGATATACTCTGTGCTTTGCTTATGCATTTGGTTGTAAATTTTTATTAATTATATTTGTGGCTCGCTCGCTTTATTTTATTCCCGAGATTTCCTTATCTTTACTGGCAACACATTAAATTTAATATGTTTCTTGCTGCCTGCGCATGTTATAAAATTACTGCGGCCTGGAGATAATATCATTTCAAACTAGTTATAATTTAATTTTAATTGGACTTTTTCATGTTTATGTTGCAGATTACGCAGTGAAAATGCACACTGCTGTGCATTCTCACAGGAAAGATTACTGCGTGAAAAGAATTTATGCTTAGCGATGAAAGTAATGTGACTGAGGGAAAGGAGTTCAAATGTGAATTGACGTACATTTAAGGTATTTTAAGAAAATGAGTCTAATAACCATGACAATGGTACTACAATCGATAAGCAATATATAGATCTAAAAAGATGGATCTGATTCACGTGTATTCAAGTGGAAGCAGTTCTCGAAGAAAATTTCAATAAGTATAGAATAGTTTTTAAGGTATAGTATTGATTGGATACGATGGTTAAAATAAAACATATTGAAATATATTAATAATGCATTCTTAATATTGTTTAATACAGATGCCAGACTGGCAGAGTTATACGACAAGTGAGAATCTCTGTATTTGACTAGTACCGTGAGTACTCTTCTCGTTCTGCATATCTGCTAACATAGTTTAATCTCCAATAAATAAGATATCCTCGTATATAATTTGACAGCTGTTTACTCTTCTTATCTATTTAGACACGTAAATTAGCATATCAGCAGCTTCTTGATTTATACACATTTTTTTCTCATCAAATTCTCTAGTTCTGTCGAGCATTGGACTTCCTTATCAGTTCTACGCGTATACACATCTGAGATGATAAATCATTTTGAATACAGTGTAATGTCGCTCTTGCCAGTGAAGTTGAAGTGACGAATAATAATTCAGAGTAAAATTATAATAATTTCCATACAGCTGTCATCCTGTTAGGCTATTTTTATAACTCGTCAAACGAGATTGTAAATTTATATAGAGCAAGCAAACAACAGAAATAAACGTTTTATCGTTTCAGGTCCAAAAATGTCAAGAAGACTAAGCTTCTACTGTCTCATCCTGCTGGCGACCATCTGCATATTCATCTTGGCGTTGAACCAGCGCTACAGCAACTACATCGAGCATCGTCTCCAGCCAATTATTTCGGTCAGTAGAATAACGCAGCACGCACGCACGCACGCGAAAGTGGAAAATTGCCGTCCTCCCTCGCCCTTGTGCGCGCAGCGCGAATTGCGTTAGCCGCGATTAGATTCGTCCCCAAAAGAGATCACATAACGCACAGACTCGCATCTATATATACCACATACACACACACACATACTCACGCTGTGTATACACTCTGTGGCTTCTATTAAGTAGAAAAGAGGAACGATTCCAGCGAACCGACAATTCAGTGGCCACTCGTGCAAAGCACATCTATATATAATCTCCTAATGCAATGGAAGTATAGAGACACGCGGTTAGTTTTGTAATATTATTGTGTGTACAGCAAAGAGCAAACGAGCACCGCTATTTTATAGACAAAAGAGAAAAAGAGTTGATCCTTGTTTTTTTTTTTTTAGTTTGTAGTCAAGCTGTGGATTGTTCGCACAAAAAGTCGCCGCATTTTCACGATTGCGTAAAAGAGATTTTCCGCGCCGAGGTTGTGTAATCCGATGAGTTCTGTAAACGCGATGTTTTAAAGCTCGTTACGCGCGTCTTTATTGTTGTTCTTTTGCGACGGATGCACAAAAATGTTTATAACACAATAAGCGCTAAAGTATGACAAACAGGCTCTCGTTTCGCAAGAGTACTTGGCGTTAAATTTGGAATTTTAATTGAAAACGAGACAGCTCGGGGAAAATTTTAATCGCTTCGCGATTCACATCAGCGGATATTGTGATACTGTGCGTGTGTGTGTACGTGTGTATGTATACCGCAAAAAAGCGTTGACATACCCGAAATTCAATTTCGATCTTGACCTCCTTTTTGACGGGAAAAGAGGAAACAGAAAAAAAAAACGAACAGAAAGAGATATGTGGGTACCGTTTTTATCATCAGCGAAGATAGAGCATAAATAGGACATTTCCATAGAGAAAGTATATATAAGAGCGAGCCATCGCTGGAACGAGTTTTTTTTTCTTTCAAACCATGACCGATCATTTTTCAATGTACATATCTTATATTATGCGTGAAACTTTCAGACTAGACTTCTATATACTCGTCGTTATCGATTTGGAGAACGATATGCAACGCAGGAGTATCAATTTTAAAATAATTCGTGACGCGTTTTGCCGACGCTGCTAAAAATCCAAGTAGCTCGGCGATAATGGCCACTAATAAAAAAAGCAATCAGCCTATTACGTGACGCCGGCAGTAAACATTTAACGGGTCATGCACTATCGGTAAACTTATATTATGCGGATCGAATTGCAAAAAATGCAGTATAACATTTATTTTATACGATCTAAATGTTATTTCGTACACGTGTGTGTGTGGGTGTGTTCTTTGTATTATAAGTAGAGATCCCGATAACGTTCGGAATTTTTCAGACAACGTGCGTATCTACACGTACGACTTTGTTATTTTTTTGTTGTGTTCCTCGATTAGGAAGCGGAATTAAGATCCCGAATGAAGTACCAAGAGGCTCCAGAGCCATTTGCGGTACCGACGGTCAAATATGACGATCCTTTCATGGTAAGTCATGTGTGATGCAGAGAGTCGTTTTTTTGCATACAATCGCTATAATATACTGCGACGGCTATTATAATGTGGCATGCTTCGATGATGTGAAAATTGATATTATAATGAGTTAACGCATGCTTTGTAAATCCGGCTCGAAAGTTTCATCGCGCGATGATGAGTTGTGTGAATATAACGAATCGATTTGTTTTCTAAAGGGTTTAAGGTAGCACTTTTGAGCTTTGTAGTATATATCGTACTGTGTGTATAGAATTATTAGATGCACATGTTTGGCTTCTTGCATTATAGCTTGTTGTAGTAGAAGTGAAATTTATTTTACACGTATCGTCCATAAATAACGTTTTCGATACTGGACACTTTATAGCTCGCTTAAAATAATGATGCTTACGCTATCTGCGAGTGTGTAATAATAATAAGGTATTGTGTGTGTGTACATCAGAGGTTAAAAGATTTCAGGCACATCGCGATAACGCAAGATTTTGATGGAGGAGGAACGTATCGCTGTTTATGATAATTTTATACTATAAGGAAGCATCAGCGTAATAATCGATGTATGTATTTTTCCTCATTCTAGCTCCGATGAATTTTTGCGAAAGAGCTACTGTAATAGTCCAATAATTAATCAATAATTTCTAAACGCACACACGTTGCGCAATTAATTATAAGACCGCGATTCGAGAGATGCTTCTATATGATAAATGTTGGAAACACAATTATAATTCTCTCTCGGATACTATATATGTATAGACAGACTTGTTTACATCCGAGAGAAATATTTTCTTCGCTTTTTACTTTACAGCCTAACTAAAGTAATTTATGTATACGACACGTATCCTCCATCGGTCTTTATCTCTGGAAAACCTTGATCGTCTGACTATATACCAATAAATTCACTCGAAGCTCTTTCATCAAAGCTGATGTACACGTCAAAGGCTTCGATCGCGTATATAAGGTAGAGGCGTATACTAATTTTCACGTCGTCCTAAAACGATATCAGGATCGGCTAACTTTGATCTTGAGGTCGGATAAAGCTTGAATTGACTGGATGAGGACACGCGAGCTATATGAAAGTCAAGAGACGGTCACTCGTGTATGTAACATTGCATGATGCATCTTGATCTAGCGACGATAAGAGTGTGGTGTAGTGGCTATAGAGTTGATGTGCTTGTAATCGTGTATAATGTAGAATTGTTTATTAATTTATTTTTTATTTTTATTGTAGTCACTTGTGTATTCTGATGGTTGACGACGAGCTGACGTGGAAGAGATGTTTGCATAAAATTCTGAATAATTGGATAATTATTATCCATTGCATTCTGCTGTCGTGACTGAAATCTCGCAATTAAATTTTTAATTGTTAATTATGCTTTATTTTTCTCCGATATTTTAAAAATAAACCTTTCCAGCAACAGTAAAAACTATAATATGCAGATCCAGCTTGCGAAATAAAAAAAAAAAAAGAATTCGCGATAACATCTCTTCCACAGCAAACTATCACTTACTCGCGCGCGCGTGACTCTCCCTCGCGGCTCATTTCTTCTATTCTATATATCTGTCTGTCTATATACTTTATAATACTCTTTACTCCCCGCGCAAACCGATGCGCGAATGTGGCACAAGCCCAAGAAATCAATGTCAAGCACCGGAGCGTCGAGGTGAGGAAAGAGAGAAAAAGAACAACAGCCGCATGAATGTTTGAAAAGAGAGTCACGCCGTGACGAGATATATACATTCGTATATCGATCGATTGTATATAGCAAGCAGTAGGGAAAAATCTTAATAGAAGAAGTGCCGTTTCTTGCAGAACTACATGAGAGCTGGAATGTACAGCCTGGAGAATCTGACACTGACGGAAATCGCTGAGGTGGTCGAGCTACAGAGACGCATTATAGAAAAGGAAATGGAGGATTACGTCTATCCGGACGGGAAGTATGGAGTCTATGCCAAGTGAGAGACAGTTTTGTGACTTGTTTCTGTTTCGCTGTGAATGGAGGGGTATACTTATTGTGAAATTTTTGGCGCGCGGGATGTGGAGGAGCTTGAGGTGATGAAGGGGATTTTAGAATGGATATTTATTCAAAAACAAATGAGAATTTTTAATGTAAAAAATTGGTACTGGAAAGGTCGAGTATTTCCCAATTTGTTTAAGTATACCTATTAAGTTTATCGTTAAATTAAAACTTTGAACCGTTGATAATACCGGCCTTGGCAAAAATTTACATCTACTTATAAGCTTGAAAAGTACAGGAATAGTAATATATTTTGAAAGAATCGATTTTAGTTTCCAGTGGCTCGATTTTTCAATTCATTTTAGCCGACAAGTATAATTATTGTACTGATATAAAATTTTTGCATCAGTCATTCTTTTTTTATTTTAACTTTGCATTATTATAACGTTATAATATTTCCTGCTTTATTTCTCACTCGCTTTCAATAATTTTGAATATATACTAAATTCATTCAGCTTTTTTACATCAAGACATTGTTTAAAGTAAAAAAATTGTATCACGTGTATTTTTTAATATCAAATTCGATAGTGAAAAAATTGCATCACATGTTTATGCTGAAAATATAGTAATTGAAGCCTACTTCAATTTCACGATAAGTATTTAGTATACGCAATACTTCTAGCCTATCGCGTTATCATAAAGATTTTCTTTTGAAATAAAAAACTGTATACAGTTTTTAAAGTGTAATGACAGTGTAATGACAAAAGAAAAAGTCATTAAAAATCGTGACTTGAATTTCGCAGCCTTACAAAGTGTTGATAATTGTCCAATAAAGATTTTTTACGCTCTTTGCGTGTGAAAAACACGAAATTACTCTGAATCACGTAAAAGAAGCATTTTTTACAGTTATGAAATGATGATAGGTTCGGCTACTCGTAATTAACGTTCAAAAACATTGTTTATCGATTCTTCGAACGGTATGTTCAGTAAAATGACTTTAAATATTGTACAAAATGAATGTTTAAAGTATGGAATAAAATAAAAACATTAATTGTGAATGTATTTTTGTAATAGATAGGAATCAAAAAGTTGAATAAATCATGAGATTATCTATCGCCAACAGTAGCGGGAAACTAAAAGTTAACTTTTCATGAGATTCTAGTAAACGAGAAAAATTACACGTTTTTTTCGCGATTTCTTCCTAACACTAATAAATATGTAGTACACATTTCCAAGATAACACGTTATCCTGAATCAGAATATTGACTTCAATGCAGTTTCAAGAAAAATGTCGTTCGTCATTACGGTTTCTTGAAAAAGCTTTAAAAAAAAGCTTCGTTAGTTAATTCAAACGCAATTATAAAAAATAAAACTTTTCCCAACATTAATAAAAAAATTCATTTATTCAACAGCAAACTCGATGACCTGGTGATAGAGAAGGAAGGCAACCCGGTGCGAAGCGTGATACTGACGACATGGCGCAGTGGGAGCACTTTCCTTGGAGACATTCTAAATTCACACCCAGCCAACTTCTACCACTACGAGCCACTCCTACACTTCGGCATCATCCAGATTCGTGAGCCACCCCTCTCCGACGAGGCCTTAGAAAATTTAGAGTCGATGTTCAAGTGCGACTACTCCACCCTAGGTATATCACCTATACTGTTAAAATTTTAATTGCACGAGAAGCCGCAGTGTCTATATCGATTCAAGTGTATGTATATGTATATGTCTGTGTCTCGTGGATACGGGTTATAGACGGTATATTGAATAAGTCAAGGATCGCCATGTAATATGCATAGTTTTGTAATCGATTGATGATTTATACGCTTGTTTACGACAGAGCGGTACCTGAGCTTCGGAAAAAACGCGCATCCCTGGGTGTTCAATCACAACACGCATCTGTGGAAACAGTGTCTTCTACACAAGAGGATATGCTGGGATCACCGCTTCGTCACCAAGTTTTGCAAGCTGTTTCCCTTTCAGTCGATGAAAATCGTCAGGCTGAGGTTGCAGCCTATGGAGAAGTTTTTGCAACAAAATGAGTACGTTTTTTTCCGTTATAAATTGAAAATGAGATTTTTTTGTTATTTTCAAAAATCATTAATCGTTTTGTACCAACAGATTCAGCGTAAGAATAGTATTGCTGATTCGAGACCCACGAGGAGTTTTGCAATCGCGTAAACACCGCGAGTGGTGTCCCAGCGAACCTGACTGCTTCGATCCGGCTGCTCTATGCGCTGACATGGTCTCGGATTACAACGCCGCCGTTAGATTTTCTAAGCTGTATCCTAATACTTTCAAGTACGTATCGATAAAAGAAGCTACTCTTGATAATAAAAATTCTTTCGTTGAGTGCTATTAGTCATTGATGAAACATTGTGGTGAGAAGATATAGAAAAGGAAGAAATTTTTTATTGTGAAAAATGTATTGACAGGCTGATGCAACAATTTGATTTTTATTGAGATAAATATTTTTATCCTTATTTTAGACATTGAAATCGAGTTAATAATCTTATCGAGTAGTTTTTAAGTATTATCCAACAGGCGCTGTTTAAATTTTATTCCGCATACTATTTTGCTTTTCTCAAAAATTAATGCGAATTTCACAAAAACGGTTTAGTCTTATTGCGCACAGAAACTCGTTTAAAGCTAGGAAACGTGAAAGGTTTGAAAAAGTAAAACCCCTTATTTCTAAGTTCAAGTCACGTATCTCACTTGACTTGAGTGCTTAAATCATTAAAACGTTTTCAAAAAGTCAGCGTTAAAAATTCAACCTTCAACTTTCAGAGTAATTCGCTACGAAGACCTGTCGCTCGACCCGTACGGCCACACGGAGAAGCTCTTCAAATTCTACGGTCTACACTTTCACGAGGACGTACAGCGCTTCCTGGATACCCACACCAAGACTGACATCGGCGGTTTGTCGAGCACTTTCCGCAACTCCAAAGCAGCGCCGTTTCACTGGCGCAACGACCTCGACTTCGAAGAGGTCGAAGAGATCCAGCAAGAGTGTAATCTCGCGATGCGCCTCTGGGGCTACAATTTCGCTGTGAACGCGACCCACCAGAGATACTTTGATCCCGTCACGAATTACAGTCTGCGCAGCAACGAGCTATGACCGGTGCTTTTATCCTCCGACTACTTGCTGTTTTGTGGATCGAGCTTTGTGGACTGTATGTAATTGTGTAAAGGAGAGTACGCACTATTCAAAAGAGTTTTACTTTCTACGACGAATGATATATACCGAGATATACTTGCTTTTAAACTGATATTGTACATACACACATATCGAAACGACGAATATCTTGTCTGATTTTTAGAATTTTAGATAGGTAAATTTTTATTCCCTCTCAACGCTATATTGGTAATACAGGTCGAAATTTATCACGTTATACTTTTATGTAATTATGTATAGTACAAACACTTTCTGAGCTGCCATATTACTTACTATACCTGACTCGCGCGTGTCTCCGCTCGCGATTCAAGGTGGAACTGGCCTCATATCCTCACTTTCGCGAAGAGGAACAGACGCTACTAATAAATTAATTGTACATAGAATTTAGATAGCACTTTAAAGAATTGCCTCGCGAGCTGGACGAACAAACGAAGATTTCTTAGGCGCATTTTTTCTATACATATAAAAGAATCACGGTGAATCATATCGCTTCTGTATCAGACGCGTGGATATTTTTTATTGCTTCGATGTATATTTGTGATTTGTGGTAATTGATAGGAGGAAGGAGTAGCTGGTAATTGAATGTAAGTATATGTGTGGACACGCGCTTTACGAAAAAAAAAAAAATATATATTAATGTCGATTCACGTAGCTATTTGTAAATATTTACTGTAGGACAATTTTATTACATACTAATATCTGTGATAGGAACAATACAGTTTCTATGCAAAAATGCGAATCTCATACGAACAGTAAATACTCGGCACAAGATTTTTATCATACAGCTAAGCGCATATAAATGTAAATCAAATTTCGATCAAGCACCCTTTTTACATCACAAAGCTCTCTCAAATTTTATATAGCGTAACGTCTCGACTTAAAAATTTACCCGATTACTACACTGAGAAGAGAAATATTATACATCTTAAAATCAAAATTGTAAGTGACTCTTATATGGACATTGCAATTCCGAACCTTAATCTTTTAAGCATGTAATGTATGGATATATTAATTTTAAATAATTCCGATATTTATACGTACGTTTTTACATTTCGAAATTATGTCTATTATTACGATTTTTTTCTCAGTGTAGAGATGAATTCTCGAAAGTTTAGTAAAAATTGTAATATTAAGCTTAATTAATAAATTTTACATACTATTGAAATCAATATTATTTTCATTGTTACAAATATACCTAAAATTTATTTTCATTAGTAGATTATATATATATGTACATTAATGATTTTTTTTTATTATGTGCATATATTTTGTAAGGTATTTGAAGAAATAATAACAAAATGATATTAGTTTTTTACGCATTGATTTATTATCTTTCTTTACTTAAATATAGTTCAAGTATAATCTTCAAAGTTATTCACAATGCAGAGAAATTGGTCTCATCATGAAGGCTCTTTTTCTTTGATCAACTTTTCGACAACTGCAAAATTACTATCCAGTAATTGAAATCCTTTGAACAGCTTTTCGATGATTTTGACATTGAACATATCTTATCTGTGAAAAGAATAATGTATCATAAATATAATTTTAAATAGTTGCATAAAATATGTTTAAAAGATACTGTTCAGTAATAGTTTGATTTCATTGTATATCGTAGCGTATATTAAGGCATCATTACAGTATCTTCCAACAATTGAATATATTTTATTCTTAACTTACATCTTAATCAAAAGCAGTATTCCAGTTTGCCTAATCCAAAACATTCTCATCAGAATAAGACGGTCTCTGTTGAAGCTAAATCAGTCTGAAACATAAAGTCATTTATGAATAATATTTGTCAAACGATTTATCAAATTTATAATTAACTATAATTATATTCTCAGTGAGGGCAAGTACTAATCATATAAATTTTATCATTATAGCGTATATATTTTGATCATCATCGTTAAACTCAATTGTTTAATTTAAAAAAATTATTGAATAGAAAGAAACTTACATATTAATAATTTGAAACTGCTTTCCCATAACTAGAATCACGATACGGTGTTCTTCGAAATCTGCAAAGTAAATGATTTTTTATTATTAAAAATGTTTATTGAAGAGTTGCTATAATACTTTTTTTTTTATTCAATCAGTTAAAAAAATGACATCAAAAATAATCAGTCATATGCTTGTCAATTAAATGCATCATTAAAATTTTCTTTTGCGTAAACTATCTATTGATTTTATTTAAAACTCACCATTTGGATGATTTCAAATCCATAATCAGAGGAATAAAGATGTGGTCTTAATGTGCAGAGTGTATTGGCTGGTCAAACGTTTTCTGTAACAAACAAATTATTGCAATTTAGAAAAATTAATTTTTTTTTTTTTTTTTCAAAATCTGTCTTTTTTTTAATTTTCAGCATAGTGTTCTCACCACGTTTTTGTAAGACAGGGATAACTAATAACTCATCATTGAAATATTCTTTTTTTTAGTTATTAACGATAGAACTGTATAAAAAAATTACCTCATATGCTTTCAGTTTGATGAATCCAGGTAACCAATTCAATCCATGATAGGGAACCCATCAACTTTGCTAACAGCAATCAAATAAATCTGCATCATCAGATATAGTTACAGATTATTTCATGCAGGATCAAGTAGCAACTGTAAATAGAAAATTCTGGTTATCCTTAGACAAAAATGTCAATGTTAAATATTTTTTACAATGTTTTGTCAGCAATCCGAATCAGTCATAGATCTCAGACTGGGGCGGTATGGAATCATCATTAAATATAATTTTGTATCGTACCAAAGAATTTTCACACGAGAACACAAGGGTACAGAAATATGTAAGGTTTAAAATTTACATGCGCCACGTGTTTCCGCGAAATAATTGTTTTTCAAAGAAATTAAGATTTATAAAATTTCTAACTATTTTGCAAAAATCGTGTCTCCTTTTTAATTTTAGCATAGTATTCTCGCCACGTTTTTGAAATACTGGGATGACTAATAACTGAGGATTGAAGTAATCTTTTTTACTAGTTATTAACGGTAAAACTGTATAATAAATTACCTTATATGTTTTCAGTTGAATAAACCCAGGTAATCAGTTTAACCAATGATAGGAAACCCATCACTAAAGTTTGTATTCTTTTGGTTCAACTTTAGATCAGAAGCCACAATTGCCAGTATCTGTAACAATATCAATACACTTAATAAACTGTCATAGAAAAAGTATTTTGCAAAATAAGGTTTATAATAAGCAATATCAGAAACAACAGTCGTCACTGATCATTCTGTTTGACTGGAGCGTTGATTGTACTCATCATGGAATGATTTTATGATTTATTTCATGGATTAACAGGAAAATTTAATAAAAAAAACTCACCTTTTAAATGATGGTAGCAGCAATCAAATAAATCTGCATCAGCAGGTAGCTACAGATTATTCTACGCAGGATCAAGTAGTAACTGTAAAAAGAAAAGTCTGGTTATCCTCACACAAAAATGTCAAAGTTAAATACTTTTTTACAACATTTTGTCAGTAATCCGAATCAGTCATAGAACTCAGACTGGGGCGGTATGGAATCATCATTAAATATAATTTTGTATCGTGCCAAAGAAGTTTTACAGGAGAACACATGGTTACAGAAATATGTGTAAGGTTTGAAATTCAAATGCGCCACGTGCTTCCGCGAAATAATTGTTTTTCAAAAAACGTATAGTTTTCATACATTAAGGTTTATAAAATTTTTAACTATTTTACTCATAAGATTTAGATATTTACCTAACTCCTCTCTTGAGAGTAAGTGCAGTCATGTTGAATCATAGGTCCATCATGGCCTTAGGACCATGTTTTAAGAATTCTTCAACCCATAGTGCATGTAATTACTTGGGAAAGTACAATTATCCGTGTTTAGAAGCAACTTTATCCAAAAGGACAAGCCTTGTGCATTTTACCCTTGCAGTAGAATCCATTTTTTTGCTCTGTAACAGAAACGTAAATTTTGCAATTTTTACACACAAGCTAAATTAACAATTATATTGTTTTTGACATACATTCAGTTGTATTGATAGTTATAATCATGAAGTCATACGAACGAGACTATTTGGTATCATCATTAGAATAGAATCTTCTATTTCACGTTGTTCATTTCAACACTTATTAATGTTAAAATTGAAGAATTTCAAAGAATATTTGTATGTATTTTAGCATTAAAGATTGACGGCGCCGTATACGATCTTACAGTCGGTAGTTACTATGAAAGTACGAACACGTGCTTACAACTTTGCGAAAAATGTTTTATACATCTATATACCAAAAGAAAGCCGCACGAACAGAAATCATTTTACGTTATAACAATTATAAAATTACAAAACTATGATAACTGCTAACAAAATCGTTAGTAACCAAACGACGCTATCCACTTGCAACAAAGAACAAATATACCGTTTCAAAAATGAAATATCGCAAAAATAAAAGCGGCAATTAACTCTCCAAACTTAAATAAACAAGAATCAAAGCAATTTTAGTGCACAGAATCGACAAACAAACGGATGCAGTCGGATTCAGCTAACGAAAATAACGTGGCGTATTCTTACCGGAATGGATCCCATTGGAACTGCAGCTAAAGAACGTCCGATCAGTTCGGGAGTCGGCAGGAAAATGGAAGGAGCGTCGGTGAATTTCCGCGAGCATATTAACGGTATAGGTGACGCTGCGATCGGTGATTGTTGCCAACAATCAAATAACACTGTGTCACGATTTGAATATTGAGTTTTATACGTAATTTATTTGGTTTCTGAATTAAATGATTTATAAAAAAGAGATATTTTTGAAATAGGCTATTCAATTAGCTAATTTACTTTCATAAGTAGTTTACATAATACCTTCTCGATTATCAAAATATGGCTTATTAAATGTATTACAAAGTTCTCTATATTCAGATTGGTCCCGTTTCATCAATAAGTACTTTATTTTTTATATATATTCTTGTCTCTGTTCATCACGTATTATAGTTCCAACAAAATTTAATTCGTCTTTTCCTAATTTTTTTCCTAATCCATTTCCCAAACAGTTTCTCTCATGAAGTAAGAAATATTGCGACAGTGGCAGTAGAATTTTGCATTCAACATTATCGTAGCTAGTACGGGCTATTGATTAGTGTTTTATATATTGAAACTGTTTTCATATGTTCCCCTTTTTTGCTGTGTTGTTCTCAGCTTTGATTATATTTACTTCATATCCTAATCCTTTTAAATATATTGATATATATATATAAAATAATATCTGGTCTACTGAAGTGTCGCGCTTAATTTTGCCCCAATAGCAGCACGTGTGTTTCGCAATTTCGGGTTCGGGGCACGAATGCTCCTCGCGCATCTATCTTCAGGCTGTATTAGCAGCAGCAGCTGCGAAGGAGAGCAGTAGTAGCGCGTATAATACGGATAAGTAGACGTCGTTGTTATATTCCGAACGAGCGGTTATGCCGCGGAATTTTTATTTTAGTAAAATAACAGAGACGGTCACGTAGCGAGCTTTATTTATAAGTTTCTTTTATAGTTTAGTTGTACGAGAGAAAGAGAGAGTCCGTTGAGTGCTTGTATTATAAATATATACTTGTGTACCGAGGCAAACTGAAAGAAGAAAGACACAATGGGAGTACCAAAGTTTTTCAGATACATTAGCGAAAGGTACCCTTGCCTCAGCGAGAAACTCAAGGAATATCAGGTAGGCTTGTGCTGTTCTTTTTTTACTATAAGATGGATGATCGTGTGTTAGAAGGGTTTGAGGGGGTGAACGCGAGGACAGCGGCATCGTATGATCGCGTTGATCCGCTTGTTCAGTTTTGTGCATGACAGCGCGTCTTGTTGCACATTTCGGAACAATCAGGACTCGTTCTTTGTTCACCTCTTGGCTCCTCAAACGACAGAGGTTCGACCCTGTGTTTTCTTTGGGTCACCCCAGATTGTGACATAACCTACTATGTTTAAGCTTGTTTATACCTTTTTTCAGTTAACATATTTTACTCCTAATGCTTGTCTCTCTCTCTTTCTCTCTCTCTTTCTAAAGAGAAAGAAAGAAAGAGAGAGACGAGAAAGAGCAAGAGCCTGCTTGTGTTTTGGACATGAGCAGAGGATCGAGACATTTATGTGTGCTCTTATTGTTGACTTTCGTCAGCTGCTTTTTATGTTGAAATAGTGTTCATTGAGAAATTATACTCTTGCTCGTGTTGATATTTTTACACACTTCTGGTTCAGTAATATCCGTGCTCTCTCAATTAATATGTTATGTTATATAAATGAAGATGTTAGAAGACACCTTGTGTTTTTTATGTTTTGTTGTATTTTTTGTTTCAAGCATTTTCTTTTTAAAACCTCCAAGGTCAATAGATAATCTTATCTGCATAATGCTTGTATTTGTATAAATAATCTGGATTTGAATTACTACTATAATTTTTCTCTATATTGTGCTTTCACTCTGATTTCTAATATTCTCAACAAAAATATTATTGTTTCTGTTTTCAGATTCCTGAGTTTGATAACTTATATTTAGACATGAATGGCATTATACATAACTGCTCTCATCCCAATGATGCAGATGCTACTTTTCGTATAACAGAGGAAACTATATTTAAAAACATATTTCACTATATAGAAATATTGTTCCGCATTATACAGCCCCAGAAGCTGTTTTTTATGGCTGTGGATGGTGTGGCACCGCGTGCCAAAATTAATCAGCAGAGAGGACGCCGTTTCAGAGCCGCCAAAGAGGCTGAAGTACTGGAGGCCAAGGCACGTTCTAAGGGTCAAGAAATTCCTAAGGAAGCAAGATTTGACTCTAACTGCATTACACCAGGAACAGTATTTATGTCAAAACTTAATGAACAATTAAAGTATTTTATTACATATAAAATATCCACTGATAAGTTGTGGCAGAAGTGTAAAATTATTCTTAGTGGATCTGAGGTAAATATATGCATCCTAACAGTTTTTATTATTAAAATCATTCATGAGATAACAAATTAAAAGACTTTTATTTTCTGTGCAGGTACCTGGTGAGGGTGAACACAAAATAATGGATTACATTAGGTATATGAAAGCCCAGCCAGACTATCAAGGAAATACTCGCCATTGTTTATATGGTTTAGATGCAGATCTCATAATGTTGGGTTTATGTTCACATGAACCTCATTTTTCCTTACTTCGTGAAGAAGTCAAGTTTGGCAAAACTCAAAAGAAAATTTTGACTCCTGAAGAGACGAATTTTTGTCTTTTACATCTGTCTCTGATGAGAGAATATTTGGAGCATGAGTTTTCTCCTGTCAAAGACAAATTAACTTTCAAGTTTGATATTGAAAAAATAATCGACGACTGGGTTTTAATGGGCTTTTTAGTGGGAAACGATTTTATCCCCCATTTACCAAATTTACACATTGAAAATGGTGCACTGCCACTTTTATACAATGCTTATATGGAAGTATTACCGACCTTAGATGGTACGAAATAAAATATTTTTAAACATTTTATTGCAATTCAGATCTGTTCATATTTCGTAACTAATTCATTGCAGGATACATTAACGAAGCTGGCGCTTTAAATCTCGAACGTTTTGAGAAATTTATGGAAAAATTGGGTAAATATGACTTGGAGCAGTTTGATGAAATATACGCCGACCTGAAATTTTTTGAAGCAAAAACAGGTCGACGGCTAAATGAGAGTGACAGAAATAGTAAAAGTTCTCCAGATGAAAATGCATCTCCAAAGAGAACTAATAAAGCTTTAGATGCTTTAATAATGGCAACAGAGAATGAGGTAAACAATCACTCAATCTCAAAGCAATACTTTTACCATAATGTATTATTTCACGATCTTTTCATGCATTTAGTTGGGAGATTCTGATGAAGATCTCGAAGATGAAAGTGATTCTGATACTGATATGCACCTCGAATTTGTACAACACAAGCGTGATTATTATATGAATAAAATGGAATATGCAAATGTTGACGCGTAAGTTAGGAACAAATTTTCTTTATAAAAAATACAAATGTATATTATATGATATGATATTTCAGAGAAACAATGCGTTCCCAAGCAGAAGGTTATATTAGAGCTATACAATGGAACCTGCATTATTATTACAATGGATGTTGTAGTTGGTCTTGGTACTACCCACATCATTATGCGCCCTTCATCTCAGACATTAAAAATTTCAAAGACTTAAAACTAGAATTCGATTTGGGAGAACCATTTAAACCATTTGAACAGTTATTAGCCGTTCTTCCAGCTGCCAGTAAAAGCTTGTTACCAGAAGCTTATCATGGACTTATGACTGAAGAAAATTCTCCAATTATTAAGTATTATCCCTTAGATTTTAAAACGGATTTAAATGGGAAAAAGCAAGAGTGGGAGGCAGTGGTTTTGATTCCTCTGATTGACGAAAAAAGTCTGTTAAAAGGTCAGTAGTTTCCAAATGTGATTACATCATTGATTAATGTGCATATCTAAAATTAACTTTATTTGTTAAAGCTATGGAGCCAAGCAACGCAAAGTTAACACCCGAGGAAAGAAAACGGAATTCCCATGGACCAATGTCTATATTTACTTTCACTGAAAAAGAGCAAGGAATTTACGAGGCTCCCGAGTACTTCCCGAGTATACGAAGTTACGCACAAATGATACTAGTGAATAGGGATGATATTTTAGTTCCACTAGATAAACTAGTAAAAGGTTTATGCAAAGGAGTCCAACTCAGTGTTTACTATCCTGGATTCCCCACATTACAACACATTCCACATACAGCATGTTTAGCAAAAGCAAAGGTAATTTTTGTCTTTCTAAATATACAATTTATTTAAAAGGGCAATGAAATGTAAGTCGTTTTTTTTCAGGTAAAAGTCTTCGAACAGCCTTCCAGACGCGAAAACATGATTCTCACTGTACTGCCAAAAGAACTGCCGCCTGTAGACGATTTAGCTCGAAAGTGGCTTGGCAAAACTGTGTTTATCGCTTGGCCGCATTTGGTGGAAGCATTAGTCGTGGGAGTAGCTGATTCAAAAACCAAAATCAGCATCGTGTACCCTCAACCGAAAAATACAACTGACGGAAACCATAATTTCAACACAGAAACAATGAACGACATACTTCTATCGACATTCAACGTACATAGAAAATCGATAACAGAAAAGTAAGACACTTAATTTTCAATACATATTATTAAAAAGTTTTCGCGTTATTTTTAAAGTCTTTGATATATTGTACAATCAAAATGATTTAAAAAAAATTTCTTTTATTTACTCTTGCATAGCAAAAATATTCTTTATATTCAAATTACTTAGAAAATTTTTGTAGAGAAGAAAATTTATAAAAACTTGGAAAGATTGCAATGAACTTTCTTTTTCTTTCCAGCTACAAAACCCGACTAGGTATTGATGTGGGCAATATTGAAATACTAATTCACGCTGCCCCGATCATGGGGCGGCAGTACGTGTACAGTGCACAGGGCAAAATGACACTCGAAAAACAGTGGAGTGACATACCGCAAGCGTACGCATATCAGGTTGTTCTCAAAGACATTTCGATATATAACCAAGATTTCGTTCAATTTACATCGATAACCGATGTGTTCAAACCGAAATCCGTCTGCTTCATGCTGGGCCACCCGCACTATGGTGCGATGGGTGAGGTTGGTAGTATTTTCTTTTTAGAACATCAAAGATTTCAAATTCTAATATCATATTCTAAAATTATTTTCATCTACGAACGTTTATTAATTCAAAACCCGATTAATGACATTTTCTTTTGTTTTACAGGTCACAGATGGTGGAGTAGATTTAAAAACGAGCAGAGTCAAAGTAGCAATGAGAGTAACACCAGAACCTAACTTTGACAGAGTCAGACAGTTACAAGCAGATACGAGAATGAGATATATGCCTGGCAATATAGCTGCCCAGCGTCTAGGTATAAGCAGTCATCTTCTTAGCAGAATAACAGGAACTGTTTTTGTGATAAATGGGGAAGGCGTCGATCCTGCACATGCTAGTAAGCATAACTTAGGATTAAATTTGAAGTTCAATAAGAAAAACGAAGAAGTAAGTAAACAAATCTGAAGAATTTCAAGATATACTGCAATTTTGAATAGTTTAACATTCAAATACTTATGTATTATAGGTACCTGGATACACGAAAAAAGACAACAATGGAACGTGGTTATACAGTGTTAAAGCTGTTGATTTTGTAAAAAGTTACATACTAAAGTTCCCCGAATTGTTTGAGCGTTTAGAGAGGAATCTCGTATCGTCTGATATGTTCATGAGGGAACATCTCTTCCCAGATACAGGGTAATAATTTTTACTACACGCAATTTATTAACAAAAATTTAAAACGTGAATAGAAAATCAAGGTAATCAAATCACTCTGTTTTTTAGAGCTGAAGGTGTTGACGCAACGGTTGTCTGGCTAAAAGAACAGCAGAAAATCCGCGGCACAACAACTCGCGCCTGTGGTACAGAGGAATTAGAGACCGAAGTCGTCCAGGCGATCGAACAAGACGTTGACGAAAGTCTTGAAGCCCATCGTCAGGCTGGCAAAAGCGTTCTTATGCAGGTTAAGCCACACTTGCTCTACAAACCGGGTCTGAATTCGGGGAGCGTGCCACCTGATCCCAAGGCCCAACATCGGTTCTTTGATCGCATTGTCTGTGTCAGGGATAGTTTCACAGTACCGCTTGGATATAAGGGTACCATAATCGGAGTGCAGAAAAATGAAAATCCGTTGCTTACCATGTACGAAGTTCTCTTCGACAAAGCGTTTGCGGGTAAGTTATTATTAATTCTTAAAGATTTGTAACTCCAGTTAATCATCAGTTTAGTAAATTAAAATATTGTTAAGATTTATAAAAACTTCATACAAACAATTATTTTAGTTTTTAATTGTTTCTGGATCAATTCCAGGTGGTCTCGTTATGCATGGCTGTTCTGCGAACCGAAGCTACAGACTGGCAGCCACGGACTTCATCAACATAAGCTATGGGCTACAGATCGAAAACAAAAACTCAAAGGTCAACATAGCCGCGCCCAATTGGCGTCAACAGCAGCCACAACAAAATTCTTCCCCTCGTGGCCCAGATCCTCGGCGTCCGAGCCAACCTCAACAACAACAAACTCCTCACCCGCCCGACCCCACGATCCTTAACAGTTTCTACCCGGCGTTTACCAAAAATGGCCAGAACAATAACAAACGCCAGCAAGGTCCTCAACAGCAGCAACAGGGTCAAGGAAGGTATCAAGGTGGCAATAAGGCTGGTTTCAACGATTCGCCGAATCACGGTAAAAAACAAAATTCGGAGCAGCAATCGCAGTTCCCGCAACCACCGATTTTACTACAGCGGTTCCAAGAACCAGGAAAAAAGTCTCTACCACCGATGCAGAATATTCATCCACAACAGCAGCAGCTGCCTAAAGTACAAGGTCAAGGACCCTCTGAGTTTCAGGCTTTGTGGAATGAGTTGCATAAGATACAGGTAAACTACGATATCCATTTTGTTTTTGTCTATTTATATACTGAGAAAAATATCTGTTAGGTTAGCGGTGTGCAAGCATGCAAAATTGGCTACTAATACTTGCGCGCATGTATACTATATAAAATATGGATCAGTTAAATACAACATATAGAATATACTTAGTTTAAAAATGGGCAAACACTATAATGCTAATGACCATTCCAATCACAGATATATTTTTAACAAGTTTTAATCAATGGATGAACATTTAATCGCAAATATTGATTTATTATGTCAGAATATTTGATATTAAATGTTTCTATGCGATTTATCTTTGTCGCAGAAACCGATGGATTCACCGAAAAGACAAGCCCCGGCCCCAGCTCCAGTAAAAGAGAAGCAATATCCACTAATGGGTGCCGTTAAAGATTCGGTAAGCTTCATAAAGTATTTTTGCGACTTTCATTTACATCGCGTTATGGCTCCAATACTGTTATAGCTCAAAATTGTTTGTTTTGTTCGACTACTGTACATAAAATCGGTTATTCTAATGTAACGGTTAAATTTCCATTATTCTGAGTAAAAATTTATACAAATTATCATCAGTCGCAATATGGGATAGTATAACTAAAACATGTTTCACGTGAATATAATACTTGCATCGAACGTGTCACGCTAACGAACTACCGTCTTTTTTACACAAGCAATCGTGGAAAAATCAGGCTTGGGTAAATGAAAAAATTATTGACGTATAACATGTAGAAATCTTTTTATTACCCTTTCCCTTAAAGATTTGGATTTTTATTGTATTTATACCTATGTTGTAGTTTGTTTTATATTATTTAGGTTTATTAGACAATATCTTTTTTTTGTTTACCCTAATTAAGAGTAGTAGGCACTTTTTTACTGTAATTTTTTTTTTCTTTTCACCTGTTTTGACTTGTACGATTTTCAGTAATATTGTGCATGTAAGCAGTCAAGAGACTTTTCAAGTTCGACGTATTTGAATTTTTTAAATCATTTTTTATTATTTTTATCTTCAACTCTCAATCTCTTCAGATCAATATCTTTCTTTATTATTACTTACTTTTACAGTATTACTAGACTGACATCTAGAAGAGCAATTTTAGGTTGCCTCTGACTTTTTTTCATCTTATTACGTAGATCTTAGATATTTATCATTGTATTAATAGACTAGAATATGAATTTTTTAACGAAAAAAACCATGAATTTAAACCTCTCGCAGCCTCAGGACCCGAGCGCTTTCTTGAAAGCAATGTTGAAAATTTCCGACGAAAATACGCAAAGCCAGATACCGTCCTCCTCAACTGCGGCGCCGCCGGCAAACAAACCTTTAGCGTTTCCGCAAACACCAAAACCGACCGACACTCCGGCCTTGGTACAACAATTGTTCGATGTACGTTGCAAATGTCATATTTGGGTTCCTAAGCACTTTTTACATCTATCTTATGTAGTTTATAGCAACGACGACTTTTATGAGCTCGTTCATCTACCTACTTTATTTCTGCTTTGTTAATGTGGGATAAGCATACTTGATCGTATAAAAATATCAATGGAACTTCAATCATGCACGGAATTCAGTCCCAATATATTCGCTTTCGCTTCATTACATATAATGTTGCTAAAATTTTTGCTCAAAAATTAATTATTGTCAATATATTAGTATAATATATATTTGTAATTCAGGTGACTATGAAAATTCTAGCAATTATATGTTCACCCATTATCGCTTACCAGCCAAATTTTAATTTTGCCGTTCGGTTATCAATGAAATTAATTTTAAATGTCCATTACAGCATGCTCGACAGACGGAGATGAAGAGCGGCAAGAGCATCTGGTACTGCGCGCAACTGCTGTCATACTTCCAGCTGCTCGGTACCGGCTTTCCTAGATATGTATACCACAAGAGCAAAGATAACCTGGTCTGTGCCCAAGTGACGCTGCCAGATATGAGAATTTTCTGCGGTGAATTCTGTCGCACGGAATCCGAGGCTGCTGAGAATACTGCCAAGAAGGTTTATGAGGTAGGTCCATTTTATATTAGAAGAAGTAAGTTTTTTAATATAAATGATTTTTGTCTGTATTTAAACTTGAATGCAAAAAATTAATTACCAAATTTGATTTGCAATCGTAGGAACTAAAACTTGACAGAATGCCGCCTGCACCCAGCAACGTTCAACCGAATCCCTTGCGTCCTCCACCACAGCAATGGTTTAACAATCGCATGAACAATGTGCGACCTCCAATGCCTCCACAGCCGAACGTCAAACCGATACTACCTGCAGCTTTCCCGCAGGTACCACTAATGCAGCTTCCGATGCCTAAGTGGAACCCGGTGGTTCAGCAGAATCCTGGCTTCGCCAACCTGATGCATCCTGGCCAACCTCATCCTATTCAGCAGCAACAACAGCAACAACACAATAGACCACAGCAACAGCTACAACATCAGCAGGGTAGATTCCCACAACCACCGCTTATTAATAATGCGGATAACAGGTCAAACAGACATGATCAGCAAAAAAAGGTGACGCCGTTTGTACCGTTGCAAGCACAGAAGAAGACGAGAAATGTGATCAATAAACAGTCAAGTAATGAAGATAATAAACAGCAAAAACAACAGCATCAGCACTCACAACAGCAACAGCATGAGAAGAAAGAAAAGAAGGAGGTTTACGAGAATAAGGCAGATCAGAAGCCTAAGGAAAATAGTGCGAAGGTAATGCTTTTTTACAATAGTTTTTTTTTTTTTTTGTAATTAAGGTCCCTCTCTACACTTGATATAGTACTACTAATATATATATAGTAAACGAAGCAAAACTACGGTCCGGTTGCGCCAATAAATCTCGACGAGGAAATGATATTTCAATCTGAAAAAATTACCAATGATAGATTATGATGCATAGATACCGCGGATACGAGCTCAGGCTGTAATTCTTTGTAAATTTTGCAGGAAAAATCATTGATATATGCATCTCGTAGGTCGGGTTAGCTGTCGTCAAAAAAAAAAAATATATATCAATGATTTTTCCTGCAAAATTTACAAAGGATTACAGCATGAGCTCGTATCCGCGGTATCTATGCATCATAATCTATCATTGGTAATTTTTTCAGATTGAAATATCATTTCCTCGCCGAGATTTATTGGCGCAACGGGACCGTAGTTTTTCCTCGTTTACTATTATATTAGTAATACTATATCGACTGTAGAGGGGGACCTTAATATAGAAGCTTTGTCTAAAATGACGATTACTTTTAGGATGTTAAGCAGGAAAATGTTAGTAGTAATAACAAAACTTCGGAAAATACTGTACAAAACAAGCAAGCGCAGAATGCACAAAAGGGTCAGAGATCTGTAAAGCAGAGACGATCGAGAGTCGCCGCCAAATTTCAGTCAGATCCCATGGCCAATGGCGGAGAACGGCAGTGAGCAATCAATCATTTGTCATGGATCAAGAATTCGTAACACGTGCATGGTCCACATGGAAAATAAATGTATTTCCAGCAAAAGTGATGATACATTAAGGACGACTCCTGTTAATACCGCTTTAGTTCGATAGTGCGTAAATAATTTTAAGGTAGCTCTTTTTTTATGTACGACGCAACTGTCAACTGAGATTAATAATTTTAGTACAGAGTACGTGTTTTCGATTAATGTAATAAGATTTAAAAAAAGTGAGAAAAAATGAATTTTATTTTTGTAAAGAATGATCTATTCAAAGTATTGTAAATCATTGAGTGCTTTTTATACAGAGAATGTGAAAGTGATCGTTTGTACAGCAGATATTCAATTATAAAGTTTAATTAATTTTAATAATCTGTAAAAATTCGTTTTTGTTAAATAATTCGACTACATACAATTTACAAGCATAATTTTGTGATGGAAACTTAACGAATTTTTATGACAGAATGTTTATATAATGCACTCAGATATAAATTTTTTCATTTTATATATATTGTACACATGGTGATTTTTAAATGGTTTCGATTTCAATATGAAATAATTGTTGCCAGTTTGGCAAAAGCTATTGCCAGATTTGAAAATATGATTAGGAATGACGACAAAAATGAATACAATAAATTGCTTCTGTAAATTTGCAAAATACATTTCTTAGATACGAATAAATAATTAAAAATCACATTATTGTATTGTTACCATTTAATTGTAATTCTCGGGCAAAATTTAATTTAGTACGATAATACTAAAGTACGTATCTTTGTTTATTAATCGCAATAATATTTAGAAAAAAAAGTAAAAAAAAATTCTTTTTTTTTGTAAAAATGATCTATTTAAAGTAATGTATTATCGTTTTCCATTACATTTGTCTATCTCAAAAGTAGCGTGGATTTTATTCTCGCTTCTGTCATAATCATAAAATTAATAATAATAATGATAATAGTAATAATAACAATAATAATATATGTACAAGTTGTGGCTGAAATCGAGAGGATGCCAGTTTATAAGCCGACCGTCGCAGTTTGCCGGCACAGTAGGCTGAACTCACTAAGTTTTTCGCAAAGGCGACGCTTGTTGGTGCGCTCACGCAAAACTGCTTGTATAAAGCTGTCCTTCTGAGGTTGGGGTACGACCGGAGCACTACTATCTGCTAGGGCCAATCGCAACCATTGGGCTGTCCACTCCGGACATGCCTTGTTCAGGACCAACAGGACTTCAGCATGAGGTTCTAAATTATTTCGTGGCACAATTCCTCCTGTGAAATTGCGATTAAAAATTATTTTTTCATATCGTATCATTATTTCAATTTACAAAATGCCTTATTAAAAAAAAAATCTATTCTACTGACTCACCTACGCATTGCATGATAACACATACTAATTCTTGGCCGATAGGTTGAATAAAAGTTTGCATATGCGGACTTTGTCTTATCGCGTTAGTTAAAAAACATCCGGCTGCCTTTACCGTACCAGTTTCGGGTAGAAGTAAGCAGGCGATTCCTGAAACAAAATTCATTAAATTACATTAAATGATTAATATTTTCATTAAATGAATATTTTAACAACCAATGATACTAAGTAAATAGTACATTATAATAAATTACAATAACAGTGATTTTGATTATAATTAGCTATGAGATTGATTACCTTTAATTTTTCATTATTTTTTATCTCTATCTTAAGTCTTTCGTATTATTATTATACGTGGAAAAATATCCGATTTATTCTGTGAAAAGGCCCTAAAACGACGAATTTGATCGAAAATAACGCTCAAAACAGCATTTTTGAGCGTTTTTGAGTGAATAACCTGGTGATGATCTAAGTCATAGTTGGTTGTCACTGACTGACCAACAAGACAAGGTCACAAATAAAGAAGAAGAAGAAGTAGGGGAACCGTAAATTCAAGTTCAAATTCGAGTTGCATGAAACTTTAGAAGAATAGACAAAAACTTAGGAGAAAATAATGTAAAAATATAACTTTTTTAGATTCAACAAAGAATTAATATTGGACTCACCGCAGCGCAGCGTCTCAGGCACTTGATCGGGTATTTGCAGCAGCAACCTGGCGTTCCTATTGCACACCTGGGCGAGCAGCAGTAGGTAAGCTTCGAGTAGGTCAGACAACTCGGATAAATTACCGTTGGCCTGTCGGCAAGAGGCAATCCCACGAAGCGTTAGGCCACTGACCTCGCTGAAGACACGGATAAGCTCGTCGCTGATGTTAGGATTGCGACCGGCCACCAGCACCAA
Source organism: Cecidostiba fungosa (assembly GCA_900474305.1). Lineage (NCBI taxonomy): Eukaryota > Metazoa > Arthropoda > Insecta > Hymenoptera > Pteromalidae > Cecidostiba > Cecidostiba fungosa. Next base: position 82,288 of record UCOJ01000118.1, on the reverse strand, counting down.
CTGTTTTAGGAAGACTAAAGCTGAAGGGTGAGGACGAGTCTTGTACGAGGTGTTCAGGATACGAAGGAGAGATACGGCCTCGCGTTCCGGGTTGATGAGCGAGGAGACAGACTTTTGCGCGCAGTTGTACATCGCCTCTAATGTTGTGTCGTCTCTGCTCCAATCGGGGTGATTTATTATCTATTATATCAGATAGAGATTGTGTTAAAAATTAATCGTATATATTGAAAAACACGTTAGATATTTTTTCAGACGAGATCGAGCTTTAAGAATTATTCGTACCCCTTCAAAAATAGGCAAAAGAGCTTCAAGAACAGCATTTCCAATAGGCCCCTGGAGAGTAGTGAAGAACATTGCGATCATTTTCAGCTGATTCATCACAGCAACCTGAGCTTCGCTCACTGGTAGCTGCAGCAACTCTCTCAGTCTCCTGATACACAACCCCAGCGTCGCTTCGAGATGCGACATCTGTTCTTCGGTTGTCTTTAACGATTTCAGCAGCTTACCCGCTGCGTACATAAGTCTGAGTCCCTCGCCACCGCCGGGTGTTACATTAGGCAGAGTTCGACCAATGGTTTCGAGGATCGAGGGCGCGAGAGGCGCTAGGTGTTCACTACATTCGCGAGCTATGTCTTTCAGGGCCATACTCGCTGCCGGCGACGTTATGGGTCCGTGAGTTAGGCCAAGGACTACTAACTGGAGAGAACGTTCCAGCCAAGGATCTGGATACTGTCCGATCCATTCGGCGTAGGCACCTACTGCCGAGCATGCACAGCACAGTACCTGGAGAAAAAAAAGGTTTTTATTAAGGACATTAAATATGGCATTATGTGAACATAATTAGAGAGATTTATCATAAAAGAAAACTGACTTCTCTGGGGTACATCCCGTAAGGAACATGAGAGAGCATCAGATCCATTATCGCAGCCACATATTGAGACTCTTTGCGATATACACTATCACATAACGCTTTGAAAGCATGAATGGTCGATTCGACTTCTGTCCACTTTGAAACGTCATCGTGCGATTGACTCAATCTCTGACCTAGCAGTATAAGCAGATCGTGACTAATAACCTTGTAACAGTAAATTAAAGTATCTGCGGCATCTTGTCTGTTAATAAAAGACGGTTAGTTTTAGACGTTGCATCTCAAATTATACTCTAAAATAATCGAAAAAGTATAAGAGTATTTGTCTTTGCGTACCTGTAACACCTGAGCAGTTCGATCTCATCAGGTGTACCTGCTTCACTTGGAGATGCTGGAAGAGTCGTCTTTTTCAGTAGTGCCCTAGCCAACCTCGAATAAATAGGCTTGAGAGCAAAGATGGCTTGCTGCTCATCAGCCGCGTCCAGCGTCTCTAAATCGTCCTGCAGTGCATACCAGAAACCGAAGGGTACACAACTACGTCTTTCGTCCACGGGATATCTACCCTCTTGCTCGGAGCACTCGAGTAGAAACTCGATTAATTGCTCCGCGGTCCACTTTTGCTGCTCATTTGCCCACTTCATCTGCTCGGCTGTCCACTTCTGCCCCTCAGTGTTAGGTCCGATGTTCGACAGAGCCAAGAGAAGGCTGCGGCTGTGGGCCTCGCCGAAAGTCGTCAAAATTTCATAGTAGTACTTGGCGCCATGCTCCTTCACCATGCAGATTAAGCTCTTGGCCCATTCCCAGAAGAGCTGTGGCCGCTTGTACAGCTCTGTGTGGGTCACCACCATCGATAGGCACTCTTGAACTACTTCCCAGCCGCGCGTATTATCGCCTTCAATGTTGTCCCTTATTTGATAATTTTAATATTTTTAGTTTGTTTTGAAAATTGAGTTGATAGTTCAGTACTTTCATTACCTGTTGGGTATGTAACGAGCTGCTGCAAGAAGTAGGTGAGGGTATATCTGTCCTAGTGTGTCTAGGGGTAATTGACCGAGTTTCAACCATGAAAGTGTGCATTCTATACCAGAGAGAAATAAGGCATCACTATTGTTATCATTTGTCTGGGTGCATGAGGAAAAGATCTGTTGAAGAATCCATGCAGCCTTGCACCAATTATTTAGAATGCTTTCTCGTTGCTTTAATTGTTTAACACTTTGTCGCTTGTCAAACTGGAGAGAAATCAATGATTAATCATAGAATTTCAACACAAGTGGGGGTGTCAATTTAGGTGTAATGTCGATTTTCAAAAGAAAATTATGCATAATAATTATAGTGCAGTTATAAGTCAACTGAAGAATTTGCAGTGATATTAAAATTTAAATTGGATTCAAGATACAATCATCAAGATATAGGTGCGAATGTAAATAATTATTGTGCATGAGAATGCTTTAAAAAAAAAGATTTTACACTTAAATTAAAAATACTGTGTTTTAATTAGTTACTAGGTATGAAAATAAATGAAAATTTACTTCTCTTGGAATTGCCTCAAGAACTCTTAAAAACAAACCCACGGTTGCAGGTGAGTTGTATGGTAAGATTTCTGTCAACTCTTCTACCATACATTTTTCACTATTTTCCAATTGAGACATGCTAGAATTAGCCATAAAAGCAGCCAACTAAAATTCAGAAAAGTAAAACTGTGATTTCAAATCTTCTTTGGATTTAGAAGCCTTTTCAATTTGAGTTAATTTGATTTACCGCTTGACACAGCCTTGCTAATACAATCTTTGAAGTTCCTGGATGCTTGAGAACTTCGAGTATACGCACTTTTAAACCTAAGTATTCTGAATTTGGCACTTCTTCCCACTGTTTTGAAACTTTTGCATGCAGTGTTGTTGCAGCAAAAAATTGCACTTCTCCCGGCTAGAACAAATATAAGAAAAAGTACCATAGCTGTAGGTTTATTCTATAATTCGATAAATGAATACTTTTGGTGAGATTTTATGTTTTAGCTGTATTCGATACATAGAATTAAAACTTTTCAAAATATATCAATGATTTAATAAAAAGTGGTATTTAATTTTTTCTACTTAATCTCAGAAAAAGAGACAATAAAAGCTATTTAATTGCAAGAAAATTGGCTTCGTTGTATTCAAAATTATACCTTCGAGGAGTCCAATAATTGCCATACAAAAGTCCAGGCTTCCGGCGATGCCTGGGCCTGCAGAAGCCAGGCGTGAGTATCATGGTCACCCGAGGCATAAAATCTTTTCACTGCATTTTCAACGGCTGTTGCATGATCCATCACCCGTTGTTCTTTTAAACCTCTTAGTCGTAATTATTGCTTTGCCCTAATTACCTATATATTCTCTGAAACATAAAAAATATGTTTGTTATACGTTTTTGTAAATTTATTAACTATTTTATAATCGACAAAATATTAAACTGATTATAATTGCAGTAGTTAACAGATAAGTAACACACACTACCGGAGATTAAGCTAATTTTATGCGCTTTTCGTAGAGCATTTTCATTTTTGGTGCACTATAAAGTACAAGGTCGAAAATATTTCCTGAAACATCTGTACATACATACAGGGGGATGAAATCCGTGGAAAATCACAAGAGCACATAACCTTTAAACAACACCCACACAAAAACTTGACATATACATAATATACAGACAGAATCCCGGCACAAAAAGTGGAATACTACGGACGAAAGATAGAAAATTTGAAAAAGAAAAATTTATAAATAAATTGTCCGTAAGTACTGCGATGTCGCCGATTTCACAAATACGACTGCAGGTTGACGTCTTTGCGAACGCAAATATGGCGACGCGAAGCGGGACCTTTGATTATTCGAACGAGCATAACATAGGTATATTTGCGTTATGTAGAAATACTCAGCTCTTATTCGCGAAAGAGCTTATCAGACACGTAAATAAAATACACTAAATAAGAGCTTTGGATAGCCTTTTAACTCATATATTATTTTATATTATTATACTCGACAAAAATACACTTGAGAGAGCACAAATGTTGCTTATTCTGTTATAGCTATATTATATAAGCAATGCAATGTTTAACATGAAATATCATGATAGCACAATTGAGAATCAAAATAAATTATTATTATTATTTTTTTTTAATCATTTTATAATGTTATATGAGTGAGCATACTTGGAATTCCCTATCTGTAGAATAGCTATAATTTTACTTGACCTTTTTAATTGTAACTGCTATAGCTACAGTATAATTGTATAACTATCAGTGTTGATTAGATTAAACTACAAATTACATGTTACATCATTTAAAAAATAGAATTTTTTTTTAAATTTATTAACGAAAAACAGTTGCTTTTAAATACTGAGTATGAATAGGATTAAATAATAACGTATATATATACGGATACCCTGCGAAAAATGTTGAGAATATTACAAAATAATTCAAGGTCATTTCTGAATATTCAAACTTTTTTTTATAAATCATTTGCGCACAAAAGACAATTACTCTCTTCTAATAACAATTGTTGCAATAACATCAACAAAGAGCAATTCAAAATGATGTGCTACAAGGATTACAAAGTGAGAGAGAAGCTACAAAAGAAGACATTCCAGCCATAAACTCAATAATGGAACAAAGCTTTCACCCGGAAGAAATGATTCTCCAGTGTCTCCTCGCAAAATACAAATCCAGCCTAACTGAAGCTGACCTACGTCAAATTGACCAAGACTTACGTGAATCGTTTACAGCAATGATCTTAAATCATGCCTGTCAAGTGGCCGTCTACAAAAGTACCGGCAAAATCGTCGGTGTCAACATTATGATCGCCAGTGAAAATCCAAACTTCGTCCCACCGGAGAATCGCTCCGTCGATGTCTACAAGACTCACCCAGCCAAGTGCCAACTAGTCCGCGATTACTTTCGTTACCTCAACGATATTATCAACAGAGCCGATCTGTTTTCCAAGTTTCCGGTGGCCAAACGTTTTATAGAAACTTATGCGACAGCTGTTGATAAGGAGCACAGGAAAAATGGTCTAACGACACTTCTGGTAGGCGAAGGAGTCAATTTGGCTTGGCGAAAGGGAGTCGATGTGTTTTTCGGGGTATCCACGTCACCGTACTCGAAGAGGGCTGCCGAGAAACTGATGGGAATGAGGAATGTTATGGATTTTGATTTGCTCGAGTATACGGATATCGATGGATCTAGAATTTTTGAGGAATCCAAGGCTGCGGGGTGTAACGTTGTCTGTGTCATGGCTATGGAGTAGACGAGAGAAAATTGTCTTTTTTTAAAATGAAAATTAATTTGTTTGATTTTTTATATAATTATGTGACGTGAATATGTTATATATTTATTGTATTACTTATTGAAATGGAAATAAATATTTTTTTGGTAATTTTTCTATTAGATAATATTGATACCGTTCTTCCACTTTATGATATGGTGACATAATAATTATATGTAATATAAAAATTCAGTGTTTATTATAAATTTTTATTCGACGAAATTTTTATTAAAAGTAAACACTATAAAGCTTTGAAATAATCATAAAATACCAAAACACTTGATCTTTTTTCATGCATCTAATATAAATAAAGATACCAATGGATCTAGAATTTTTGAGGAATCGAAGGTATACAAAAAAAAAACAATACATTGACTAGTTCTATAATAAGAATCCTGGTGAAAACGTTTACTTTAAAAGTTTGTATGTACTTACAATTGAATATTATTCACATATTATACAGGTATTTAAATATATGTGCGCGCGGCTTATTTTGTTGGCTTTGAACTCGCTGTCAGAGGGCGCTTTGGGCTTTTTAGGTTATATATCTGATGGCTTTTTCCATGTTCAAAATGTGATCTGCATTCTGCTCAGCCGCTCTCGCAACGCTGTCAAAACAAAATAACGGCCGACGAGATTAGCGTGATTTTTAATTGTTATACTTCGGTATCGTATTATTGTTAGTCAAGTGACAAGTGACTATTGTACGTACTACACAGTCTGTGGGTTATCGCATCTTATGTAATTCTATTAAATATAAATAATAGCATTACATACGTCATAAGGTCAAGATTCCGGCTTTCTTATTCTGATTTTCATTGAAATTGTTATGAGATTGTTGTAAGTTAAGAACATATTATCAATGGTATTTCAATGCTTGAAACGTCCGCTAAGCATATCGACAATGGACACTGTTGACTGCACTCCAAGCAAAGGTACCTACAACGATAGAGTTGCAAGTTATTATTTAAAATTTTTAAATAATAGCTGTTGTCAAGGAAAATAATATATTAATTTTAACTATAAACTGAGAAATTTACTCTTCTTTTTTAGTTGCTGTAGTTGAAAGGAATGTTGCGCCGCAAGGATTTCAGCTTGTTGATCCAAAAGCCGTGGCTAGAAAAGCTCCAAATGACTTGGTAGAGCTTGCCAAGGAAATTCAAAAAGTACTTCTTAATTCTTATTAACCTATAAAACTAAACAATACAGTGAGAGATTTTATAATTATATATTTATTTTACAGGCTGACAATTTTGTGAAAACAAATGCTTGCAGCAAATTACAAATGATCGCTGAGCAAATGCGATTTTTACAGCAACAGGCTGAACGAGTACTGTTAGAAGCCAAGGAAAACACATCGTTGCATCATGCAGCATGCAACTTTGTGAAACATCCAGGAAATATTTATCATCTTTATCAACGAGAGTCTGGACAGATGTACTTTTCTATGCTCAGTCCACAGGTTATTTTTTAAATTTTACAATTTTTCAAAACTTATAATTATTATTTATTGGAAAGAAATAACAACTAGATATGTTATGCATGATTCAGTTTATTTAATGATGGCAAAAATATTTTCTTGTGACAGGAATGGGGCGAATCAGCACCACAACAGGTCTATAAGGGTTCTTTTAGACTAGAACATGATCACTCATGGACTCCCCTATCCAAAGTTAACATTAGGGATGAAGAGCTCGCCGTATTAAACAAACTTTATCAAAGTGCTGAAATTTCAACAAATGCTTCGCTAAACGAGTACATGAGTATAGATTATAGCTGACCAAATTCTTTGTCATAAACTACGTTTTTTTTACCTCAAAGTGATACTAAAAGTAATTATATCTGAGATCACGATCTATGTCAGGTGGAACACTTAATTGTGAATCGGCAGATAGGATGGTGTCCATTAAGAGCGAATGCTTATTATTATTCAACCTCGAGAAAATATATGTAATGTTTGCATTCGCTTTTTCATTGGGTATACACCTCGAGTTATTGTATTTTTTTCAGTCGCTTTTTCTTTTACAATACAATCGATATAATATCTGTACTTATTATAATTTTTTTACTTAATAACTGACTTTTTTGTTATAAATATGATTTTTTAACTGAAGTGTAAAAAAGAATTGTGATACAATTTGAAAATATCGCATTGTAAAGAGCTTTTTGATTTTATTTTGAAGTAAATATACTTTAAAAAAGCGACAAAACAACGATATTTTAGTGGAATAGTTTCTTCTGCAGTTTAGCATGCTTAAGGTTCAGTACAATTTCGACAGTACATCAATAATTACTTTTATTAAGAAAATTTATTCTGTTTTTCTATTATCTATTTAACATGAGCTACAGTTCACGCTCCTGCATGATGTAGCAAAGACTATGGCTGACTTGGATTATATACTTTTATTTGGCCTGCTTTGAGCAGAGCATTCTGTGTTAGTGTACAATACATTAAATCTAATTGTAGATGACAAAAAATTTTTCTTTTTACACGATTGCGGCTATGCTACATCTATTTAAAGCTTGGGAGTATAGATCGATATGTATGAAAACAAATCGATCAGAAATTTACCACCTATTTTCGTCGTGCGTAAAAATATTTTTCGTTATCGTAATAAAATACTTTACTTTCAGTTTTGAAACATTGTAGTTCAATATATATTCGAAAGTTTTCATCGTTTTATTATGCATTCAATATAAGATAAATAATTTAAAAATTTGTGCAATTCATTTGAGAAAATTAAGAGGCTTAAAATCACAATTTCGTCATGTAGTCAAACGGTTTTTAACTGCTTTTTATCAATCGTTCAACAAACAAGCAAAAATAATTATCATTTAGAAATTTAATCTTCAAGGGATTTGGCATATTATTATAAAATATATTATGCTCAACTTGATAGAATCGCTCTTGGCAGCACAGGAGTCAAACAGTGTCATTAATATAAATCATTACCATCACTTTTTCCAAACATTATCCTATTGGCAGCCATTGTTATTAAAAAGTGTCTGTATTATTTAAGTAATATAATCAACGTTTTTTAACAGCTGTTTTTTGGGAATTTATGTTTAGAAAAAGGCCAACTAGAGTCGATTGGCTTTCCATCACACGTAAACCAAGCTATCACTGCGACCCTTGGTTTCGCGAGTGGGACGTCTGCGTCATGTAGTGTTTACGCGATGAGCTGAAAATTATATGATAAGTTTTAAAACCCATCACCATTAAATATTTTTGAGAAAGAAATGTGCAAATATTAAAATACTCAAGCTGCACGATTCACAATGAATTGTTTGAGTATGAAAAATGAAAAATATTAAAATCTCTGTGCAGTTTGAATAAATAAATTTTGCATATTTCAAAGTACTACATGTAACACTTATTAATTTTCTACACTACGAAATTTTTTCAGAAACTTTTGTATTTCAACAACGTAAACAGAAACAGATTTTTTAATTACTAACATGGTTTCGGTATCCTCAAAGGTTCGGTATCTTTTATCAGACACTCGTGTGTCTGCATGTGAAACAAGTATTGCAAGAGCAGTTGTTTGTCTTCTCCAACACACGGGTCATAGAATCCAGGCAATTGACTCTGTAAAAAGAAAATTACATTACCAAGCCGTTAAAATCAAGATATTTACAAAATTTTAAAGTTTTCCACCTTAGAAGCATTATGTAGCACCAGTTTCGAGTCCTTGACAAGACACTGCAAGGGAATGGTCACGTCGATGATCTCGTCCCTTTGTCCGCCCACCGTTTCCTCGCCGGCACTGGTCCGGTCCTGCGGATATACAAATCGCCCGTAAAGTGCTTTGGTGATGATTAATCCTCGTTTGGCCTCCTCTTCGGCGCGTATCCTGCTGAAGGTGGCCTTCATGAGGTCGACTGCGGCTTTGGCCTCTTTCTGCTTCTCGAGCTTCATTCGCTTGTTAGCTTCCCGCTGCTTATCCTTGTCACGCTGCTTTCGCTCCCGGACGATTGGGTCGACGACGAAGTTCTTAAGTAGTACCCAGCTAATAAGCGGCGCAACCGTGGCGTAGAATACCGGTGCCGGGAAGATCTCATCACTTAGACGGATAGGGAACGTGTAAGTCTGATAAGCGCGTTTCAGCTTTACCCGAAGACTGACGCCCGTTGGCGTGCCCACGTGCACCATCGCCGAGACCGAGGTGTGCTTCGACAACTTCTTCTCGGCGCCGTACTCGACGAACCAGCCAAAGGTGCCTAGTCTGAAAAACGAAAGAGAATTTTAACATCAAATTTTGTTTTTTATTGACAAAGTAGTCGACGGAATATCTTGATGGAAGTACTTACTTAACGTAGCCCTTCAATTCCAATTGACGTTCTTCTAATTTATGTGTGTAACTCAAACTAACAAATGATCGTAACAAAGCGAATTCTATAGAAAAGGCAGTGTATGAATGTGGCGTGCTCCTTACAATCGTGGTATTCATACCACTTTGGATTCCAACCCTGTACGTGAGATAACCAATGGTATGTGTGTCCAACTGCATGACCAAAGCTATTGATAAACAAAAGAATACAAAAAATCAGTTATGCTTGAAGAATATCAATGAAAATATACATGAGCCTTCAAACTTACTTCCAACTAGGCCAGGCCTAATTTCATTTGGATTGAATTGTAGTACAGTGCCGCCGTTAAAGAAAATTCTTTTGGTCAGTGATCTGTAGCCTCTGAATCCTAATGTTGGGCCATTACCTGCTCCAACTTCTACTTCAAACCAACCCCTGGGCGATACAAGGCGCCTTACCGAAAAGTTGATGGAGCCTGAACCTACACCATTCTTGATTCCCAACTCTCCTCCTAACAGGGCTGTGTCTTTTAATGTCAGTGGGGCCTCTATGGATTGTGTAAACGACATACCACTGACTTCTACAGATGAAAAGAAACTGTTTCTACAAATTAATATGATAGTTGATAAAATAATCTTTTGCGAGTTGAAAAAAAATTTAATAACATGGACAAAGCGAACCTAGCATTTCCCATCCTATTGTATGTAGCAATTTAAGAGTAAACAAGCTTTTTGTAGTAATTATCAAGAAGTATTATAAATGATGAATGATGCTCTATTTGTAATAACTAAATTTTAACTTTAACAAATTCGTATTAAATATTTTGTATTGATCTAAAATCTGCAGTTGTATCTATCACAAACAAAGTTTGAAAATTAAGAAATAAATGACTTACCCGACATCACTATAAACATCATTATATTCATCTGAGTATCTGTTAAACAGGTCAGTAGCATTAATGTTAACAGTAACATTGCCTTTAGGATTAGTACGCATCAACAGCCTTCTTTCCTCCTCCTCTTTAGCAAGCCGCTCATATTCATCCCTTAACTCTTGGGGAGTTTTTGTGCGCAGCACAATTTCCCATCCTTCTGTTTCTAATCCTCGGACACCCAAGGAATCATATATGGCTCTTTTGTGAGGATCGCTCAATACTATAAAAAAAAAATGTTTAATCATAAGTCATTTATATTTTTTCAGTAAAAAAAAAGGTATCAATTTATGTTTGTACAATACCTTCATAAGCTTTATTTGTACGATTGAAGAGCACTTCAGCATCCTTTTTGAGGGCAGGATCTGTGTGCTTATCAGGATGATAACATTTGCTAAGTCTTCTGTAAGCATTGCTGATTTCTTCAGCGCTTGCCTAAAAGAAATATCAATTATTAATTGTTGAAATGTTACTAAAAGTTAGAATAGAGGTATAAGAATATTTATTTGATGAATGAAAAATTATTAACAACTTGATCTTGTTTGAACCTTAATAAATTCAAACTAGAAAATTAATTTCTACCACATGTTTTTTTAGATCATCATGTGTAGATAACAAGATTGGCAGTAACTAAAGTATTGCTCTAATGCATGCAATACCTTGTTATTTATGTAACATTTTACACAATTTCATAAGTCAGAGAATTGTAAATCTACTTTATATTAACAAAAATAACTTTCTTCTACAAAAAACTATAATAATAAAATTTGTAAACGACAGTTTCTTATTTTCATGGAATTGAATCTTATTTTTCGTTTCATAAACATAACTTAAAAATATGCTATATTGTTAGCACTCGAAGCATTTACTTTCATACGGCATCTAGTCAAAACAAAATGGCAATGAATGTGAAAAATCATTCTAATAAATATCCTTAAAATTTACAAAAACAACAAAACAATCTAGAAAACAGCTAGTAATCCCTGCAAAAAATATAGTAAATCCATTCCAAGGCTAATGAAACCCTGCATCAAAACCATAATTCATTTTTCCAAGACTTGCTCCACAGCATTCATCACAGTAACCTACATAATCCCAGTCATCCCCAGTATACCAAAACCTCCTGTCATCCCTCTCAAATATCCTCATTCCCCAAACCAACCCTTTCTTAATAAAACAACAACAAAAAAACATGATCAAGCCGGTATCCCGGAGCAGCATGAAAATCCGCTGTTACGTCAGCATTTCAGCAGCGGCAACGAGGCAAAAGGGACAATTCGCGCGGAGGGAGTCACGTGGAGTATAAAAAAGATCGATGACGACGAGCTAAGAGGATGAAAGAACCAAATACTTATGACAAATTGTCACTCACGTTTCTCGGGATGTTGAGGAAGGTGTAGTAGTCCTCCTCGAAACGGGCAGCACCGCTAGTCTCTCGTTCCTCCTCGTCCATTTCGTCGTCCTGGCGAAGGAGATAACTCCACTCAAAGTAACCTCGATCAACTGACAATCACTTCTTCTCGACCTTGTGTTTGAAAATATTCTTCAGGTTGACCGCACTATAGCACTATTACTTACAAGTTCGCCAGACGGTGAACGACGCCGGCGGAAAACACGCGACGAATCGTCCCTTTTGCATTGGAGGAGCTGATGAGAGACGATCAGAGAGAGCTGCTCGTCTGCTCCGAGATCAGCAGCCGCGCATGTGTGCGATCTTTTCAGTGGTGTGTGTGGGTGAGAATTTTGCAGGTTAGAGAGATGTATATATACATATAGTGTTGTACACGTTACGAAATACTGCGGCGCCGCGGTTTTTTCGGGAGTCGACGGATGGCAGCACCAGTACTTTACCGCGAGTATTTTATACCGCATCTTCGCGGTGCTGCTATAGTGTTTTCGTGATTTTCGCGGAAAAGCCGGTGAGGGGCGGCTATACGGTGCTGAGTGTTTTCTGGTTCTTTGTAGCAATCATATCGGAGCATCGGAGTCGGAGTCTTTGTTTTACAGGAAGTTTGTGTAAACTTTGTTGGAATATATATAAGAGTAAGTCGACAGATAGTTTTAATTATACCTACTTTATACAGAACTTATTGTGTATATAGCATTTATAATATATATTTATATAGAAAAATTGTAGGAAAATATATCATAATAACGACGCAAATAAAACGTAGGTAAAAAATCTACTTTTCCCCACAGCTGCATCGAAAGTATCATTTATATTTCCTCCCGGATGTATAGAGAGAAATGTGCATTTTCCGCGTTGTGTAGTGATGTAGATGTTATTGGTAAACGCATTACAGGAGGAAAAAAACTTGGCCAACTCACACATATTTCGTGCATTTGCTACCCTTGCCTTCGGCTCGAGTGTCAATTTATATACAAACTGTGGACTGTTCAAGTTATTTTTTCTCCCCAAAGCATTGAAATGTTCAAATTAATATAAAAACATATCAAGCTTTATATCAATCATCTGAAAACAAATATGATACAGCGTATTTCGATTTTCTTTTTTACCCCTTTGTTTCGTCTTCCTTTTTTGAAGTAAAAAATTCGGGTTTATTCTGGCTACAAGCCAATTCACAATAAAATGTAGTATTTTGTTGAGATAAATACATAAGCATTTTTTTATGCAGATGGCTGATGATTTCTTCACTGAAAATCTACGTTTTCGAAAAAATGAAGAAACAACGCCATTACAGACATTCTGGCGCGCGGCGACGATCAAAAATTTTTCGAGCAGTGGTAGCAAGGAAATTGATCTGGTGGATGTTGTCGCAGTATGGTATATATGATAATTTTAATATGTATCTGTTACACACGGATAAAAATACAAATAATTATACATGATTTTTTTACATTTTTTTTTCAACTAATTTCAGCGATGAGGTGAAAAATAAATTTTTGGAAACACAAAGCAAATCCCGATGCTCGCTGTATATAGCTTCACAATTGATGTTTGCCGCTGTCAAAGTATTCCAGGCACAAACGGATTCATGTTTAAGTAATTATTGAGAACCGAACATATATGCGTGTATTTCTCGACTGTGTGATTTTTATATTAAACGTCTATTACAGAGGACTGTCAAAATCTCTGCGATTCGTTCAACCTTGCGAACAAGATAAAGAAGAAAGCAACGAAGAAAAAAGATAATAAACAAGTGTGAGTTTGTAATTTACGGATTTTCATTCGATTTAAGTATTTCTACCTGAAAGTATTTTTATGTATTTTAATATTATTTCCTTTTTTAGCAAAGCTAATGGTAGTCATGTAGAAGCTAGTCCAGAAATCCAGGAAATTCCGGAAATCGACATTTTTCGTCTATTAGAGATAGATTCGGCAAAAGACGTCAATCTCATAGAGGAAATTAACTTTCCGGAACAAACGGTATAGATATAAATCTGGTTATATTTGTAATCGAAAAATTGAATTTATTTGTAACTAAGTTATTTTATTCATTTAATAGAACGATTTGTCCTTTGAATTTTCTACCGATGCCGAATATGACGACGTAGCGATGGAGGAACAATTAAATCGTAAACTGCAAGAAATACTGAGGTAAATATCAACCACACGGAAAAAAAGACTTCCACCTTGAAGGCGTGCGAGCCTGTGAAATCAGCCGTAATCTATATTTTAAAAATGATTGATAATAATTGTTTCTTGTTGGCGCATATTTATATCCTATTATTACAAAATTTAAGTTACTAAGGAGTATATATTTTAACAGACGAGAAAACGATATAACGCCTAGTAGGCATTCAACCGATTTTCCCCTATATGAAAAAGCACCGTCTACTAATAATGTGCAATCGCCACATATCTCTGGTTAGTTTGATCGGCTTTTAACTCTTTTTTTCATCTTTATATTACAATTTTAAGTATATCGAAACTAAGTTTTACCTCATGTGATAATATATTTTATTTCAGATAATGACATCATAGGTCAGGATCAAATGTCCTTAAATGAAAATCATGTGCACGATATGCAACGAAAATTACAGAAAACACCGATAAGGAGAGCTCGTCCAAAATTGGTAAACGTTTATTTCTACATTCATTTTACATATTTTACAAAAAATGTATTGCTAAAGCAGTATATAACTAAAATTGTAAATTTAGATTGACATAAATGAGTCCTCGCCCGCAAGTGTGCGCACAGTTTTTTCACCGCTGGCATCAAAAGCTCCATCACATCCTCAATCTCCATTATTCGCTATGTCACCGGTGTTCGGGAAACGGAAAAGGCGGCCACCAGCATTGGGTCGAGATGTTACTGTTATGGAACCAATTACGGAAGCCACTCTACCTACTGATTCGCCGAAACAGTCAAACCTACCTATGGAATGCGCTACACCCCCGCGACCGTTTTCGGCAACTTTAGAAGGTATGCCATTTTTTGTGTGATGGGATTTATCGTATTCTTCTTTTTTTTTTAATTTATTGATACAAATTAAACATGTAAGTAAAATTCTATTTAACTTATAAAATATATCTTAGAGCATCAAGCGTTCGATTCACCGTCCGAAAACCGCGAACTTTCTAATAGACAATCGAATATCCAGTCCGAAAAAGAAAAGGAATCTGCATTAGAAAACGTTGAAGTTATTAAATCTGCCTCTGGCGATAAAAGTGCCCCAGGGAGTCAGGAAGTTACGCCAAAGTCCGTCAGTAGACGTCGGGCCAAAAAGAGGATATTCCAAGATTTAAAGAAAAAGCTAGATGATAAAGATTTTGCGAAAAGGCTAAGGCCCAATTATTTAATTAAAGTAATTTTTCTATCTTTTATAAACATACGCACGTATATTTATATATACAAAAATAATATAAATTTATTTCATTATAGAAAAAAGTACTGATTACATCAACCAATTCTTCGCAATCAGCGGCTAGATTTGTGTTTACTTTACCGTGTGTACTGCAGAAACATAGTAGTATTTCGAATCACCTTATGAAGTTATATGGACAGGACAACCAATTTCCTAAAAAATCAGGTATGCTTAATTTTATGTTTTATGATAGAGCCGTTGATTTTCGCGTTTTTATAAAATTTATATGTGTTTATAATTTAGTATTTAGTATTTTTACAGTCTAATAGATAGATGAAATTGAGGTATTATTATAGTTGATCATATCTTTTATCCATTTATAGCGAAAAAACCAGCTGAGTCTCAACATTCGGCAAATCAAAGTTATACTGAAAGAGAAATCCCTCATGAGGTGCACCAGTCGCCTGCTGAAACAGTCGTAGAAGGGAACATGGAGCCGCAGCAAATTAGTCAGAATTTTGAGGATGATGATATGATGCCGCAAGACAACGGATTTAATGAAAAGAGATTGCAAGCACGAACCGGGGTACGATCGGATCCTACTAATGAACATGAAGTTCAAGATAATAATATATCAAACGCTGCAATTTCAACTTCATGCATACCAGCACGAGTAAACGCTAGTCAATCAACAGTTGGTGCCTCGGTTGGACCCATAGCACCGAATGCATCACTCAATAAAGAAAACGAACAAGACCATAGTCCAGCCTCACCTTCGCGTATACCGATTCAGTCGAATCCTACTCAATTATTAGAGCCATCACAAACTGCATCAATCAATGAAGTATTTGAAGAGGTCGACGATCGACAGCAAGAAAACGATCGAGTGTTCCATGTAGATAAGAGATTCAAAGTTGGAGAGACTGGGCTTGGAATAAATTTAACGTCAGTATACAATTATACATTGTCAAGTTTTGATTAAATCTATAAATTATCACAATAATATTGAATTTAGATATAAACACAATTTACAAATTTCATTTTTATACTAATATTTTTATAATAACTCTTTTTTTACAGAGTTCAGAATCTGAAAACAAACTGCTTCTTATCGCTCACCGATTTCTATGCAAAAATTGAGGCGGTTTGGAATGAAGCAGGCAAATCAAATAGAAGAAAAAACGGAAAAGTTGTAGCTGTCTTCCAAGAGGTTGTATCTCCAAAGTGTAGTAACTTGTACGAAGTTTGGAAATATTTGATATACTGCTTCAGTATGTATCAAAATGAATTTTTATAAATGCTAATATTGAAGGGTTTTACTCATGCATTTTCCTAAAGACATTTGATGTTTTTTTTATTTATAGCGCTGGAACGGAATAGAAAGATGGACTTGGATCAAGAGAAACCGTGGTATCCTTTGTATATTCTACAAAGAAAATAATGCAAATAATTAAGATCCATTTATTTGATTTCTAACAATTTGATATGCAACTGCTGATTTTTTTTTATAATAATATTTATGTCTACACATAGATTTATAGAAATCAAAATGATTGTTTTTGTTGATTTTTAAAATTGAATATAACGATGTTAATAATTTACTTGCAATTTCGTATTTAAAAATGTTAGAAATTTTTGTTTTTGTTAACATAATTACGTAAAGCTGATACACGATGATTTCTTAGAATATCGTTTTTTGTTACATACAATAAAGTATTTTTTCTTGTTTATCATTATGACTTTATTTTGCTATTTCTTTATTCTGAAAAGTGTAATCATGTATACTTTTAAATAATTTATTTATTTATAAGTAGAACTTTGATTGCACGAATTGGATCGAAATAAATTCTCATGAAAAATTATTACATTTCATATTTATATAATTCAGTCTTGCATCAACGATAGATTCGGTTCTCATAGTTCTCAACCCCGTTTGATAAAAAAACTTTCTTCGGAAATCAGATCACTCGATACGATGAAGAGTAACCAATCAAACGTATAATAAAACATAATGTTCTAACGGACGTGGCACGCGACAAATATTATTCTCCAAGGCTCAAAAATCAAGGCAAACATTTACGTTGCGCTCTTGGGAGCGTATCATTGCCGAGAGAAAAAGAAAAAAAAATCGACAACGCAGCCATTGTAGTGAAAAAGGAGCTTTTTGAGCATAGGCATATGTATATTGCTGCGGTTGAAGCCCACGCGCAGGATTGTTACGGTCTCGACTCTTTTTTTATGACCTGCTTGAGAGTATATTATGATTATTATTGGGCCGCAGTGCGTGCGAGGATTTACGCCTTTTCGTTATTTCCGACCTATGACGCTTAGGACACTTCTAAAAAATTAATGTGATTTTTTATCAATTAATTAGTTTTTTTTATCAATTTATTGACTTTTGCACTGCTGAAAATAATCAATTAATTAAAAATCAATCGAAGTTTATGTTTTTCTTTATAAACATTATATAGCGTTACAAAATACAATTTTTTATTATACTGCGATTGATAATAGACAGTTTATTATAGAGAGATTATAGAATTAGAATGCAACATATTAGTGATTTGAATTAACTAAAAATCTACCTGTCTAATAATTCATGAACACTAATTTACAAAAGACTCCACGTGCATTGCGATAGACGCGCGACTTACATTATAATATACAAGCGATACGACGCGCGGAGAGCTTGCAGGCGCAGTTGTAACAATCGAGCGGACGTTTGTTGGCAAACAGGTCCATTGTGCTGGCCCAACAATAGCCCGTTTAGCTTGTGTGTTGTGCTTTTCGAGCCGGAGAGACAGACCCTCGTTGTTGAAAAATATATCGGTCAGCTTGTCGGTCTGTATGCGACTTTAGCTGTTCTATATTATACATGCATATATAGCTATATGCGCCTGTCTTTGATTTGCATTATATTGCAGCTTATTCTTTTTGTATACTTGTGTTGAATTCTAAAAATAACTGAGAAGGCTTCTGTGATGAGTTGGTTTATTGCTCTGTAAAACGAGTTATTGGTATTCATTGCAAACAATAATAATAATAGTCGAAAACATAGCTTATATTATTTGTTTTTTTGTTTCAGATTTTATAATACAGAGATATTATTCAACAAAAAATTATAATCAGCAAAAATACTGCTTCTTATCAGTAAGGAATTTTTCGGCTATAGGAACGTCACCCAATACATCTCGTCAAATCAGCCGGAGACTTCACGGTCATCGCGGCCCTCACAGCGTTATAGTATAGTTAGGTAATTTGAGAAGCGAACGCATTACGTCATGCGTATGCATAAGTAGACCTTATACACATACCTATACGTCTAAGAAAAGAAAAAATAAACACACAGGGACGATCGTTGTTATATAGTGCGATTAGCGGTCGGCGAGGCGCGATAAGGGAAAAGTCGAAGGCCCGGACAAAATTACCTTTCGCTAAGTCGGCTAATGGCGATTCCGAGAAAGAGTTCTCGATTGTTGGAGGTTTTTGTGAGCGTATAGTGGAGGGCATTTATTGGAAATTCGTGGAATCACGAGTATTTTATTGTAGAGTTTAAGATTTCGACTAAAAAAGATGCATTTATATTCTGTGGTTGAATATAATTCGTAATTTGTTTCGATTAAAAAATATTATTAAAAACATTAGAAAATTGAGTTATACACACGTAAATAGTATTCGTATACAAAGTTGTATTACGATATATAACAGGTTGGATTTTCAAAAAAAAAAAAATATATATATCCGAGCCTATTATCAGTAAAAAATGAATCACATCGTTGCAGAACGTGGCTTATTTATTACGCCGTCGTGCTTTGCACTTGATTACGGATTCAGCCGTTGACAATATTTGTGTTATGACTGCAGTTTACAGAGTCTGTAGATTTGTGTATAGAAAATACGCACAATATTGCACTGCGATTCAAATTATTTTTAGTGCTTGCGCTGCTGTTTGTAAATCATTGAATTATCTTCTAAAATATTTAGCTTCGCCGCCAGTAGTCGGATAGCCGGCACAATGTTTTGCGAGAATTCGAAAATATTACGATCGACTGGATTAAACGCCGAGAAACACACTTTTTCTTGCTGTACGAGTGCGATAGTTCTCATCAGGATGTTATTACAATTGTTGAATTTTTAAGTTAAAACGATAGATTTGACGATTAAAAAAAATACGCGGTGAAGCAAGAAAATGTCATGGTTTATGAACGAGTTTGATTGTTAATAATAATTGTATTGGCGAGATTTTGTTCAAGTTCAAGCATGTTCCAGAACCAGATATTGTTAGTGCCACAAAAGATTTGATGATTGGAACACTTATTATTGCTTCTGAAATATTTTATTAAGAAAGGATTTTAATCAACCCTTGAGTTATTAATTAAAAAATATAGTTCACAATACGACAGGTTGATTATGCAATAATAGCTGTATATTTTTATATGATTTAATTGATCAGCTTATTAACTTTTATGATCAGTTAATGTCCAGTGTGCTATAATATATAGTAAGAACACTTTCAGCAAGTTTAACAATAGGTTGATTATACCTTATATAACAAATATAATAAGAATTTGAGTCTGCATTATCATCATTATTGGAAATGGGTGTAAAATAAATACAGTTCCGATTAAAGATTTAACTAAAAGTGTCTTTATTAAAATATGCACGAGGAAGGTACGTCTTTATAGTGTGACTGATCGTCAGAGACTAGCTATCGAATAAAGGCCATGGGGCTTACGCATACAGCTTCCCACTCCTTCTATATACTTAAGTTACAGTTTTGTTTATAAAACATACTCCGAACGTAGAATCATTTTTGCTATAGGCATGCTATGAGTATTCACTCACTATGGCATATTCCAACAATCATTAAAGGTTTAGTAATATATAATGTACGTAGATAATTATTAATTCTTATATTTCATTTTATTGGTTTCAATAATTATCACGAATATCACATTTACAGTAGGTCTGATGTGGATAATCATAAAATAAATATGACACTATATTATCATTCAAAAGCGACCTCTGTTAGATTAAATAAAAAAAAACAATAATCACCCAGTAAGTGGGCAAACAAATACACACATCAATCATTTATAAAATAGTTAACAATTTTTATACGCGAATAGACCTATCATATTCGACACGATTAATTAGACCCTCTATACATTGCAAATCTCATTAGCACTTAACTGCATCATGCTGATGGTGAGGGGGTGACAGTATAGTTAATATACATAGCTATAGCGAAATACGAATCGTGCTCCCGTTGGCCCAGTTATATCCTGGCGTACCCAATCCGCGCTGCGCCGCGCCCAGTCATGGCGACTCCACTGCACGTCGTCCCCACTGCGCTTCTTCGCTCCCCTGAGAGTATATGTCAATGTATAGGTATACCTATGTATGCAGTATGTATATGTTTTTTCGCGAAATTTCGCCATTGTATATATAAAGGATCGTGAATTTTTCGCTGTAATGATTCTCTGTATGGTGGTATACGCATTTTCTATATAACGTGTGACGCGTATTTTTTGTTTTAATTTACTGTTGAAAAAATAATGGGTTCGAGGGAGGAAATATTTTTAATTGCTGACTGTAAACAATTTAGGGGAAAAAGCCAGTCCAAAACTATACATACTGATTGTAATACTTATGTATAAATTTTCTTAGACTTCGATTTTCATTATTTATAATTTTTTGTATTATAATACACATTTTATAGTATAAGGAATTGAAAATGTCGACTGCGCACAATTGCCAAGTGGAGCAATTAAAACTCATACAAGAAAAAAATATATACTTGTCTCGGATCCCCGTCAAAGCGCGCGGCGAAAAACATAATAACTTTCTTCCTTCCTCGAAGATCTGAAGCTCTTCCCGTGACTCTCGCAATGAAACTTGTGCGCACTTTCCGCGCGCTTGTTGATCAAACAATAATCGCTTCGCTCGAGTGATCGTCCTGTGTAAATTAAACATCAGCAATTAAAAAAGTCCGTTTCGACGTCGAGTCATCACGTGTCAAAAGGCTGCACGGATATAACGCGTCCTTCTGACGTAACTATATCTATATGAAAAGTGTGGCATCAGCGCTTTTTCGCGCGCGGGCGACACGAAAAATGTTTGCACGCGAGGTGATCGTGACCTCGATATACTTATATATTTTATGTAGTGTGTCCTGGTGAGGAAGATTCGTCGATGACGACGACGTGGGGATTGCTCAATTTGGAGAGTTCGATGGAATGCACTTACTGTGTTCCATATGTATTGTATGTATTGTAGGAAATGGGAACGATTCGAGTTAGGATTTTTTTTTTGTTATGTAACGTGAATTACAATTGTTGATTAGGATTTATAGTAGGGCAAGGTGGTAGGGCTAAACAAAATTTCTACGGTCGATTTCCATAGTTTATCGAGAGTTTTTCGTCATGTTTTAGTATATAAAAGAAGATAGAAAAGGTCCGGAAGCCAATGATTGATAAACATTTTTCGAGCCGAAATTGCATTTTTCTTTTTTTGGAGGGGGGAGATTTCATCATATTATTTTACTTGTTTGAAATAAGTTTGTTCGTAATTAATTCTATTAGACATCTCTATAATACATACGAGTTTAATGGCACGCGGTTTACAAATAGAAACATTGAGAACATATTTCACTTGTATTATTTTAAGCAATAATTTCTCGTAAAATTTTGCGATATTGCAATGACAACAATTTTTTTAAATAAAATCAAGTTATTTTATCTAAGTACCTATAACATTTTAATAGTCAATTATAGAAATATATTGGATATGCATGTCTCGAACTGAAAATTCAATGCAACATCATTAGACTTAGGCAGTTACGCGTTTGAGTACTTTTGGCATAAATGGCACACCGCTATATCCATAATAATATCCGAGTAGTAATTATGTGTCCAAAATTACCTCCTATATCATTACACACAGGAGGTGTACTTAATATTGAGACAGTTTGGGAAACTATTCAGAATAAGTCAAAATGTATATATTATACTTACTGAAAATGAATTGTCACCAAGTTTCAGGTTGCTATCTGCACCAGAATTCAGCTGTTCTGTTTTTTGAGTTTTCTCAGTAACTTAACTAAAGCCGAGCTCCCTATAACTTGAAGGTCGCGTATTTGCAGTCTCCAATAAGCACAGACAGTCCTTATAACCAAACAGAGCTTACTACAATAGGCAAGAACAAACAAATGTAAAATATGCAAATTCGAAGAGTTTATTTATTTAGTTTTAATAATTTCGATGCAAAACTGGTGTGCATGGGTCTTTTCGCCCGAGTGAACCGAGGGTGAAAAGATTACACGAGGTCATCATTTGCTCGGGCGAAAAAACTCACGCACGAGTAGGTTATAATACTTACCGCACTATAGTTTCGAAATAATACTAATATCCCAGAAAATCTTATACTCTATTACAGGTAAAAAATTCGCAGTCTTCTTTGTTACAGATGGCGGTGAAGGGCAAACACGTGTTGATGCTTCTTTTTACGCATCACAACCTGCAGACTCTCAAGATAACAACGAAACAGTAATACCTACATTCATCACTAATCAACAATAAATTTTATCTAAAAATAACAAACCTTTTTTTTCAGGTGGACACACACATGCCTCTCCTCTTCTGCACGCAAGAAAAAAAAATTCCCAAAGAAAATCTCAAACCAACGCGCAAAACAAAAGAATCGCATCGATCGAGAGGCGGTTCTCAACACACACATACTATACAATAAGCTCCGCCCTCTCTTGCAACGAGAACGACTCGCCGAGAGAAGGAGAAGAACACCAAGTTCGCCGCCGCCGCCGCGCGCGCGAGTGGAGGCTCAATCTCGGCTCGGTATCGACGGTGGTGACACCGTCGTCGTTGCGCGCGAGACTCGCTATTATAATACCTACGTCAGTGTCGTTCATCGTTTCGCGTCGTAAGGACTGTGTGCGCGTGCTGCAGTTGTGATTTTCGGTTGTGAGACGAGGACTCTGCCTTTTGTGACGAAAATATATACCTGTATATACTTCAGTTGCGATTGTGAGACTATGGAGAGTTGGTTGTTGTGACTGTGAGGCTCTTTGTTCGCTGAGGATTCTGTATTGTATACTGCGGTGAGTAGATTGACTCTGTTGTTTTCGTATGGTGGAAGAAAAGGTGTGGGGTTTTGTTTTACGTCGGATTTGGGGAAGTTAGTTGAGGGTTGGTTTACGGTAACGATAGAGTAGTTTAAAATTTTAAAAAATGCATTTGGTGACTGTGTTATTTTTTAAAAAAGCATAGTATTGCTCATTCTTTCTTCGTTTTGTAATGTAAGTATGTTGTCTTAAAGAACGAATTTCATACGAGACGCAGTGGTGATTAATTCCAGATCGAATTAACACAATAAAAATAAAAAATAAATATTTTTCTCTTATGAGGTAAAACAAAAAGTGTCATATAATAGACGCGTGAAAAAAATTCTTCAAATTCTCTCGAAGCGTTATTTAATAATCGATTACACCCATCGAAAAAAATCATCGAGTCAGCGTATATGTATATCCGACCGGTGCGAAAAATGCGTCCACACTGCACCGTCCCACTTCAATTTGCGACAGCATATTTCTCACTTTGACCGCGTTAAAATTATTCAATCGCGTGTAAGTAACCTACTTCGAATATTGCGAATACGCCCCGTCAACGAAATAACATTCGATCGAGTAACAACTCGAAATTCTGCAATCGTATATACATACTTATAATATGGAAAGTATCGCTTTATCAAACTACGCACAAAATTTTATGCTTTGATAACATTACGATAATTCTTTTACAAAAAAAACGTAATTTTTTACCGTTTCTCCCGGGAGGTCGGCAATATCGTCGGAATAATGAGGCAGGCCGGACATAATAAAAATGCCGCGAACGCCAATCGAGACGGCGACTTTATCGCGCTCCTCAACGATGCAATTATTAGTTCCGTGAATGTGTACGGATTTCACGGGTATATAGTATACGTGTACTTTACTCGACGCTTCTTTGTCTTTTGTGTCTTAATTTACGGTATAATTTTTTTCTCACATCAAACAAATCCTATATCTCTTTTCATGCTCAATTAATACTCCACTCCACCCTCTATATACACCTCGCACGCGACGCTATTTAGGCAAAAGCAGATCCACAGAGATGATGTAAAAAAGAGGCTGAATTAATTGCCTACTTTGAATTTACGTTCTACGCGGCACCGGATGTCCTGACGAGTCCCACGGGACATGATCTCTTTATACATATACCGACACGAATAAGCGCCGGCTCTTTTTGAGAGAAAGCGGGGATTTAAATATATACCTTCTGCTGCACGTGGCGCAAGGACGTTTGGACGGGTGTTTTGAGGAAAAAAAAGTTAATTATTGCGTGTGATGGATCGGATGCAGTGTGTGCTTTTTAAGTTTTTTATGCGGGCACTTGCTTTTTAAGCCTTTTTATATGTCGTATATATATAGGGATTAGACTCGTGCGGGTATCGCAGTGAATATTTTATTTTTGTGGGTAAACAATGATCGAGAATAACAAAACAATATACAAGTTTAAAATTTGAAAATAATAAAAAGAAAACAATGTATTGTATTAGTAGTAAAAAATCAAATAAAGTCACGTTTTTATAACGATAATACTTAAAGCACTTTACGTTCAACATGCACACACTATTTTTACCACCCAAATCGTTCCAAGCTTCGAAATCCGCCACAGTTTTTAAATTAAATATACAGCGTCGGATAGAGTGCGGTGTCACTCGCTGACAAAAAATCGACTCTCGCGTGTAATAAATATGGTGTAAATTTAGTGAGCGCATCTACACACATTACGCTGTTTGTTTTTTTTACTCCAAGCCTTTTTTTTCGCGGCTCATCTGCGCGTAGCGAGATTTTTACGAGCGACAGAGGTTTTGACGTCGAGAGTGCGTATACACTAAAGTTGGAAGAAATTATCGTAAGTTTCGTTGGAGTCTTCTTTGAAGTTGATTTTTCGTACTTACGGAGAAAAAAAAATCAGACTCGCTATAGATAATACAATATAAAATTATGCTTGGAACGCTCATACTATAAAGTTGCCTGAGTGTTATTTTTGTAAAATTGAGTAAATATCTTTTAGGGGTTTTCTCTTCTTCCACTTTGTCCTTTGACTTGTTCTGATCTGGCCGAGGATCTATGGGATTCTTTTTTACAAGACCTTACGGCAGAAATTTTGTGAAGACAAATTTTATGCGCGAGTATTATTGTGAAAATATATACGTTTTATAGACTTAAAAATTTTTTGTCTACAAGATACATCGACTGTTTTGTGATACAGACCTATCTGACACATCCAGCCGTTCGACTGATTTTATTTTGGCATTTCGAACGGCCGAATTGACTTTTACTATTTATACAAGTTTGTAAATCTGATCGGCGAACTTTCGTTTATTATCCTGTTTGTTTGTTCCGGGGGGATAGTTTATTTATACGTTTACACCACTTATGTCGTCGCGTGACGCAAGTCATCGTGTCACGAACTATTTCTCTTTTTTTTTATGCACATCATTCTATTAATATACCGTTTCTCTTCATATATATTTCTCACATGTATATTTTTAAAAATATAACTCGCAATAAAAATCAATAAACGCGTTTTATTCGTTTAAAATATACTTGAAGCAATATAGTGACAAAAGACAAAAAAATAAAATTGCTGGACGTATCAAAACGGAACGTTTTAAAAATAAGCAAAGCTTCTCATCTTACCCCACGACATCCCAAAAGCCCTAGCTCTACACGCCTCGTCGATCGGTCAATTTATAAACGTGTTCCAGAGAGTCTCTCTCCACTTTTCCCAGTTCTTCATGGGGAAAAAAAACGTCGAGGCAAATCTCGACGGAACTAAGTCGAGAGAGAGAGAGAGTCGAAAAACCGTGAGGAGAAGTGCTAAGTGCCCCGGCAGCTGTCGGTGACTTGTCACTGTTGCCGTCGCTCTCTTTCTTCGCTTGTCTTTTTTTTTACTTTTACTGCGATGCAGGGTGTCGTTTTCTGGATCTCCGTGTATTGTGTGCTTTATTCTCTAAAATAATAAATTTTAGAGTTTTTTTAGAGATGGTTATCGGGTAGGAATGTGTGTGAAGGATGATCGAGTGCTTGTTTTATTTGGCATTGTGTAAACTGTATTAGCAGTCAGATTTACGATATTTACTTGAGGGCTAGTGTGAGACAATAAATTTTGCATAATTTTAGTGTTTATATAGAGCGATTCTAAAATATTACTTCGAGAAAGAGACGAACCAAATTCATAACACACATGTTTGCAGTGTATAAATTCAGATTGTATAAGGAAATTTAAAAAACTGTACAAATTTCAGCTAGTTTTCAATTTTCACTGGCGCCAAGGCGACGAGTTTCTCTTCTACACTCATCCGGCGCTCGGCGCGTTGTGTTTGTCGTATTTGGCTGGTATAGTAGTAACACCGTCGTTTCGGCTCGCCGCCTCCTCCGCATGTCGAGTGTCGTCGGTTAGTTAGCCTTTAAAGGGGTGACGTCTTGATTAGCCGTCAGTTGTATCTATGCATTATTAACTAAAATTTTGAAATTACTACGATTATATAACAACACTCATAACAAAATCTTTTTCTTGATTACAGGTTCACTCCAGCAAAATATGACGTAAAGAACATCACCCGACGACTAAATTCCGATAAAAAGTGCAGTGCAATCCTCGACACCTCAAAGTCCAAAGTGAAAAAAAAGAGAAAAGAACATTGAATCGATCAATTAAACTCGGAACATAAATTCGAGGTCCAGGGGGCGGCTGGTCGCCACCGCCGGGCAGTTTGAAAAAGTGGAGGGTTCGCCAGCGTTTTTGGAGGACCTGATAGCGGGCCAGAGAAGCGCCAATGCCGCTGCAGCAGCCGCGGCATTTATGAACAACTACGCCGCCGCGGCAGCAGCAGCCGACAGGAGCAACAGGATGGTGTCCCACGTTATTCCCGTATCGGGAGTCAGCTCCTCATTCTCGTCGCCTATGAATATTCACAACGATCTCTATCATCATTACGTGAATTTTTTTTTTTTATTTCATATATGTATAATACAATTTCACAATCAGGAAATTCTCAAAGACGTCATCGTTGCGCACTTTTTTCTGGAAGGAGTGAGCGCGAGATACAACGCATTTATCTTTGTTTACAATAAAAACTCGTCGTTTCTCTCCCCCAAACTATATCCGCGCGACAAATCGGTGGTTGTGATGTGTGTATATATAATATTCTCTATTTAGCGTATATTTTAAAACTTAATCGCAATTGTGTTTGTATTATTTATTCACGGCCGATAAGATAAGCGACAAAATATTGGTAAACATTGAATAAATTTTTGCACGATAGTGTATTACAGCGGCGCCTACGCCTTTATCAACTCTCACTCCGCCTGATCGAACATAAAACAATTAAAGTCCCATTACTTATTACGTCTCTTGCATATTAACAACGACTCCCACACAATAATTTCACACTACTATCTTTTATATACATAAACTACTACTCGTAACGCCGATTATTTCGAGCACTTGCACACACATCGCTGCACGTGTCGTCGTTACACAGCACGTGTCGTTGAGATCGAATTTTTTTTTATATTAAAATTCTATATAGCATATCGAAAAAAGAATAAAAAAGGTCGAGTTCCTCGCCCTCCACGTGACTTGGTATATGTATCTTTAGGCCGAAATTCTCGCGTGCGTCACGAGTGTTATCATAGCTAGTGATAAGGCCGAGTAGTGAGATGAGCGCGAAAAGTCGGGGCGATAAATATATGTATATATAAGTTGTGTAGTGAGCGACAGGGCGATCCGCCGTCGAGGTCGCGCCCTCCGCGCGAATTTCACAACTGCGAGTGTGATGATGGTATTGGGAGAAAACTGCGCCGTTGATTCTTGCGCTCTGAGAATGCGGAGGTTTTTGTCTTGTCGAAATTTTCTTTTAATTAAAGAATTTTCGATCTCTTCTGTTTACTACATAATGGAAGAACTGAGCGTTTGAACAATTGTGTCTCAAAATACGAAATTATCGATAGCAATACTGTGTCAAGTTTAAGCTAACAACTCTATATTAGCTTCTAAAAAAACCAATCATCTCCTCGCAGCTCATCAGAATCTATAATCGTCACGAAAAAAATACCAGAAAATAAAACGCCATCAGCCTCTACGTCAAGTCATCTTGAATTGCGCGTTATTTTGATGTCCGAGAGGAGATCGACTCTAAAATTCACACACACCAGAGGCTCGTCCAAGATCATCTTTGACGAGCTGATAGCGTAAGCTTTAAATAGGTCGAAATATATCGTTGATAAAATAAGGAACAAGATGATCGCGAGCGCTTTTATACATGCAAACTTTCACACGACGGGAGATCGAGAGGAACGTAAACTAGTCTTTATATTTTTTTTCTTCTTCGAATATATCTCCGCATACGAGATTACGATATATTATAATTTTGTTTAAATTTCGCTTGATCGAAAACAAACATCATTGGCGTGGTTATAATCCACCGCTATCGTATTAACGATTTTTCAAAAGTAAACTGAAGAGTCGCATCTTTTAACATGTTTTCTCGTCGGTGCGAATGTAAACAGTGATTATATATACCAAATTAAATCTATATCGTGTATATTAATAGCAGTTTATTATTTCTCACTTAAAAAGGCGTTGTAATTTCAACGCTTATGAAATTCTAAATCTCTTCTCAAATGCCTGATTAAAAATAAATGAAAAAAAATTTACGCAGATTTCTCTCCATTAATGATACATCGACGACAGACAGAGAGACAGTAGGGTTGCGGTTTTTTTTTTGAATGAGCTCGTACACTGATAAGTGGGTTATCGGACGGTTTTATCATTAGCCAAGGTCACTTGATGGATGAGCGCAGAAGTAGCGTTATGTGCATCGAGGCGTCGTTAGAAAAATCAATGTCAGGCTCGCGTTGCATTGATGCCTTCGGTTTTCTCTATACATACAGCACATAATATTAGACGTGATTGAAGAACCGCTTATAGGCTATTTGCGCAGATTTATTTCACTGGAACTTGCGTAAGATTCTCGCGATGGAGGAAGTGAGAGATGGTTTATATTGATTTTAATTTGAAAAAAAATATCTAGAAATATAATATTAGATATATTTCGAAACTTATTAGTTGAAAAATGACAAGCCGTTATTCAAAAGAGAATATGTCAAAAACGTATATATTTCTAAGATCTTTCAAAACTCCACCTTCGGCACATGAAAAATCATCGTTCCACCCTCGTTTCACACCTGACACGCGTCGACGACGAAAATAATCTTACGGCCCTCATCAATTGTTCGTCGCGCGCGAAAACGAGGTAATATCTCTGCGCGACTAATCGTGATTTCTCAAAAGCTCATCACTCGCTTATAAACGCGGGCTGCTACACGAGCCATTACCACGAAGGCGTCGCGCGATTTCTCAGTGTCGTCCGGCTGATGCACTTGTGCAGTAAGCCATCCTAAATCTTAGCTCGAGGTGACATTAGTCGCGGCTTTCTGGAGACGACGACGACGACGACGAAGCTTGTGTTTTGTTTGTTTATTAGCGTCGGCGGTGGGTGTGTGTGTATATATAAGATGAAAATTTCGAGGTGAATGAAGTAGTGCTCGGCTTTGGTTTGGGTAGTTTTGTGAATTATATTGTAGCTTTGCTGGGTGGGAGGAAATTTATGCTATAGTTGAGTCACGTGCAGTTGTGTATTTATGACGAGTTTACTGTGTCATTGACTTTCTAAAATAGACGATGGTACTGTATTACGAAATTTTGGCAAACTTATTGCGAATAATTTTATTGTTTGGTGAAACAATTAGATGGGGGAGAGTTTGGCATAACTGCACACTTTAGCTTTATTGATTTATCATTCGGATGAATTTAGATTTAATATAGCAATGGTTTATACCTAAATTTGACATATTTACACGTGCATTCCATATATTCTTAAAGTCCAACGTTTTAGATGTCTAAGTTCTTAATTTTTACACCCAAAGAAGATCGTTTTATTCAATTTTAAATGAGAGGTGGATGAGAAGGCGATTTTTTTGTTTCACTTTAACGTGTATCTGATTTAATTCGACTTTTGAGATTACAAAAAAAGGTGGAAACGTTCATCAGGCTAAAATGTATGCAAAAATAGTATTCATAAAATGAGGTTTGTGTGTGCAGTTATGCCTCAAATTAACTTTTTCCTTAACATTACTGTAACAAAACATCAATTTTTAATTGTTTGAAGCCTACTTGCTATCAAATTTTGGGAAATGTATGATGTGCAGAAATAAATACTTATTCATATTGCTATTGTAAATTTCGATCAAGTTATAAATTTAAAACGTTCTGTAGATAAGGACCCTTAAAAATCATACCACTTGTCTAAAAATTAAATGCAGCTGTATAATGTTGGTTCTACATTACATATAGAAAGCAAAAAGATATTTTTTTTTACTAGAGTCTTACTAGGACATTCATAATATGTGCAATTTTATCTCTGTGCACTCGCCCGTATTCGCCTTGTTAAGACCTCCCATAAGAGCTCAGTTCCAATTTTCGCCACCTCATTTGACACTGTGCCCTTAACAAGACGAATAGGTGAGATGAAATTTTTCTTACATGTAGATAAAAGATCCGCTATGAAACAGAGTCTCTGGCTATAGCGAAGATAGGAGGCGCACAGGCACTTTTCCATTTCCCTCATCACTTTAAGACGCGCAGAGGCTATCTATAGCGGTGTGAAACCCATGCCAGAAGTGCCTCGTTGGGCCTGATGCTTGAGCCGCTCATGCTATAACTGCTTCAGTTTGTTAAATACTAATGATCTTTGGTTAGTAGAGTGTTCACATTTCTAAACCCCAACCTTATTCCCTCTATCGCATACAAAATCGAATTTACGATCGAGATCCAAACGGCGACGAGCCAAGAAAGCAAGACGATTATAAACAATAACCCAAAGCGACTCGAGTAAAAGTAAAAAAAAGAAACAGAAATCGGATAATAACAA
Organism: Cecidostiba fungosa; assembly: GCA_900474305.1. NCBI lineage: Eukaryota > Metazoa > Arthropoda > Insecta > Hymenoptera > Pteromalidae > Cecidostiba > Cecidostiba fungosa. The sequence continues at coordinate 51,057 of UCOJ01000118.1, read as the reverse complement.
AGGGTCTCTCTCTCTTGAGGGGAAATAATGGAAAGCCCATAACATAACACAGAAAGAGAGCGCGAAGGAGGAGAGACGAAGGAAAGTGGATCGCAAATTAACGATCTAACAAGATCGTAAGTTTCGCCTGGTATAATACGGATGTCACAACAGTCGGCCGGTGTTTGTAAGCTTCCTGCGACGAGACTTCAAACATCGCAAGCTCAAAGAGCCAAAGGTCCTCTTGCGACCGAGAGCGAACTCTCTTTCTCTCTTATTTTGCAGTGCGTGTATTATTCCTGCTTTTAACGAGTGATGATTTTTCCGGGTGTACACGATCGTAATAATAGAATTAAATTTTGGTAGACATGCTTTTTTCTTTTGTTCTCGATCTCGGCTTTTGATAGAAGACTAGATACAGTCGTAAGCTCGAGCTTTTAATGCGAGAGCAAGGGAGCTTTTGTGTCCTCGTTCTCATTTCCTCTCTCTCTGTGTATGAAATCAGGTTTCGTTTGAAAATAATATTGCTAAAATGAGATGTATAAGAGGAGATAGAGAGGAAGTAAAGTTATTGAATTTATTTCTCTGTTTTTCACAGGAGCTTCAGCAAGGCAATGGAAGCCTCGGCAGCTCAGGTCTGGGCAGTGTTCAGGATCCCGTTCACTCTTTAAAAATAAAACAAGAGCCTTTCCAACTCACGCCCACCTCGTCACTGCCTCCTATGCATCAAGGTAAGACGTAACTTTTATATATATATATTCTACACGAACGAAAAACTCAATCAATCTCTGTTCTACACCACTGTTTGTTGTCGTTCTCTAATCGATTATCAGCCACTTTCGTGTATTGCATAGGGTTACATCATTTTTTTACCATCAGCAGACCTATACCACACACACACACACACTCTCACAGTGAAAACGAAGCTGTGTATTTTTCCAGCGACGAGAGAGAAAAAATGGCACTCGTCTATTTTAAAATAAATAAAAATACGACCCGATTCATCAGTGTCCGCGCATCCGAATGTCGAGAGGGAATATCGAATGAATTTCTATACTGAACAAAAAAAAAAAAAATTCTCCGATGTCGCGGTTTTCGTTCCGTAATTCAGTCGCTTTTAAACATCAACAATTATTAATAAATTACTAATAATTTTCAAACCGTAACTATACTACTATATTATAAACATTTGACCCAAAAAACTGGCGGCACTAAAAAGAAATCCCTCGCGACACTTTCGCAAGCACGAGAGCAACATCATCATCATCAGATATCAGAGAGCCTCGCGGAGTATATAGTCACGATAATCTCTTCCAAAAAAGCGAGAGGCTCGTCTGCCGAGTATATAGCATTTCTAATAATACGGTGGACCGAAGAAGAGGCGCTACTACAGTCTCAGAGAGTGACGCTGGCGCGGAGAGAAGAGAGAGAAAGCTGAGCCGAAACAAATGAGCGAGGCGTGCGTTTAGCGTGATATACCGTCCTGCTCTGTCCTCGAGCCGTTTAGTCACTTTGCCTCTTCTTCTTCTCTTTTTCTTCTTCGTCTTGCTTTAGTTTCGTTGGAAGCTTCTTGTTCGGAGCATGAATGTCCCGTGGAGCTTTTGAGAGGGAGCTTGTAAGGTGGTGAGAGCTCTCTTCGGTGAGATGCCGGATTCTTTGGTTGCTGGATCGTCGTTTCGTGGAATGGAATGGAATTTTGATGCTTGATTTTTATTTCTCAGAGTGTACTGTGTATGATATAAGTATGTGCAAGTTTACGCTGGATATAAGAAAATATTTATAATTTTGATACTATAGTTTGACAGCATGTTGAAGAAATGTAGTCTTTATAGGAAGCACTCCGTGACACATTCATTTTTAATCGAAATAATTTTAAATCTAGGTGTATAGATCGTCGTCACGTTTGTTTGTCGATTTATTTATTTGCATCATGTGATTGTAACCGACAATGAGAGCTATAGCCAGAACAACATCGACGTACGCCATGATCTTCCATCATTTTTCGATGACCCGTTGCATAAAAATATCAAACACGCAATTATAGAGTGCAGCATATTATTTTGAAAACACACACTCCCCGCGTCTTTTTCCGCGTCCGCGGCAAATCGATTGAATTATATTTATAGTTGAATATTTAGCAAACTTTTATCGCCGGATTCGTAAATATTATTGTATAATAAACAATTAGTAGTCGATGCGCGCCCGCTCTATCATCTGCTGTTTTTATTCGAATTTTTAAACAATCGTATAACACACGGCTGGGTATACATATCGTAAAGCCTCATATAATCGAAACAATATTTGTAAATTCGTAAATTTGGAAATAAATATTTACACACTTAATTTTCCATTCACGCGTTCATAATACAAAAGAATTAGTTTTTCCACGCAGGGGATCTCTCGTATGTCGGCTATTTTATCGTTACGAATTTTTTCCTCGTCGGCTCGTCTTGCCGCCTATAAGTATATGTATATATTGCGAGTGTGGTATATAATCGTCCGACGAAGTATAAGAAGACTCTTGGCAATTAACAAGCCGCTGATTTGATAGCGGCGCGAACAAGTTCAGAGTTTTTTCGCCTCAAGTTCTCTCGAGAGCAGAGCATCACGCCATTCAGTATAGCGATTGTATACGCGGGTTGTGTCGTCTTATCGGCGCTGATAATTATGTGTTAAGAGAAATGCGACTCTGATGTGTGCGTGTGTGGATTTTCGGTTGAAGATATAATAATTGAGAGACAAAGTAACATGCGGGCTATTGTTTTCAATTAATTTTTAATAAAATTATTATATGTTAAATCAGAGTTGTTTGACGACGGCTTTAAAAACCCGCCTGACTATCCACAGATTTTTCTACTAATTTAGTGATAATTCAATTATATAAATCTATAGGCTCGTAACATAGAATATGATGGTTTAGTTATAACTAATAATTGTAGGGGCGGTAGCAATCAAGGGGGAAAAACCGTAGGAATATAATAATGAAGATACGACGCAGGCGAAACTCGACTCTCTCCGGCTTGTCCTCCACATCGATGCGTATGGTAGCTCATCGTTTCCAGATAGAGCCGACATAAAACATCTTCATCGTCGCCGAAGAGCCGCGTATCGGGTGACTTTCTACTAAGAAAACGCGTATAATATATACTGACAAGAACAATAGCGGAGAATATTCTCTCTCTCTCTCTCTCTTTTTTAATCGAATTATTCTACCGACTGGAAGAAGAGGTATACACATTATAATATACGTATTCCGATATATGAAGAGACGTATTATTATCAGCTTTTTTTATATGTTTGCGTCTTCGAGATTTACTACGTGTTTGTTTATGTCTTGAGAGATTCATCGCGCGAGCTTTTGGTTTTATTAGTGAATTCCTTGGCTACTTCGTACACTATATATGTATAGATTTCTAATACGCAAATGATTTATCAACCGCAAAAGATAACAGTTTAGCGCTACAAATGCGCGTATTATGTATACAATGTCATCCGCCGCGATTCAATATCTTGTAAACTATATAAAAACATTTTCTTTCTGCTCTATAATCGAAATTTACTGCCGCCGCTATAATATAGAAATAGCATCGGGCTTTTAATTCTGAAGCGTATTATATAAATTCTGAACAGCGGCGGAGAAAATAAAGATTCTCGAATCTTCGATTCCAAATAAAATGCGCGTAATAATTCGTGCTTGTATTCTTAGTTCCCATTGCACAACGAAATATTAGAAATTCAATTTTCGAAGAAAAAAAAATGCAAAACTCGATCCCCTCGCGTCGATGAGAAAGAAATAAACATCCTCTCCTGCGTGTGCTCTTGTTTATAAATAGAAGATTAATTGCCCAAAATCAAAAATACGCGAAGAAGAAGAAGAAGAAGAAAACCCTTTTTTCGCTTCTATATACCCTCGGGCTTATTTTCTCAGGCTGTGAGGGCGCGTGACTCCCTGGCTAAGTGTCTTCTCTCCTATATATGATTAAGCTCGGTCAGGTGTCCTCTGCTGAGCGTATTATATAGGAGTCGGTAAATTATCGGGTCGCGCGTGAGAGATCGAAGGAAAGTCGGGAGCGTTCGAGTGAAGATTTACGATCGGAGCCTGGAAGAAGAGAGCTCTATATGAAGCGTTAAGTAAGTGAGGAGAGGAGATACTTACTTCTGTTTTTCGAGAGTGCGTTGGATAGAGGGGTGCAGTATATAGATATGTGAGAGAGAGAGAAATGAAGGTTGTGTTTTGACGGGGGTGACGCTATAAATTCGGATGAACGCGTGCAGGGGATTTTGGAGAAGGGGTTGAAGGCATTGAATATTTTAAGGAAAATTTGGCATCGATAAATTTGTTGTTTTTGTCGAGTAATTATAGTCAGTGTCAAAGGTATAGTCTATTAAAATATCGTAACTATACTTCTGGTAGAAACTTTAACAATTTCTTGAGTAGGTATACCTTATGTCAATGAATTTTGTCAAGAATGCTATGTTGCAAAAATAAAAATTGAATGTATTTTTCATAAGAACATGACATTTTAATAACATTTCAACAGTTTTACACAAAAGGCCTCACTGCAGCCTGATTTATCCAAGTGCGTCTTCGTGTTTTCCATACACACTAATGAAGTTTTCATTTCGGTCCACCCGTGTTTAATTAAACTTGCCCGCGCGGCGCGCCTTCAAATTTATACGTTAAAACATTTATAGGAGAGTAGGCGCCAGTCGGATCTGTCACGAAGGGTTAAATTATGAACTTCTTTCTAATGGATCGCTTGTTTCGAAAATCCGAACACTATCACCAACAGCAAGACAAATTTCCGACCGCATCGCATACTAATTTATTGCTATATTTAATTCACAGCCGAAATTGTTTATATCAACATCACGTCAACATCCTATAATAATAACTGATAAAATTTCAAGCAAAATTTTCAAAAATTCTCTTTCTCTTCAGCAACGAATACCTATATTATAATACTCGAATCGCGCAAGAATGTCCCCTCCAAAAAAAGCTCGCAATGAGCGCCTAATACGCCGAGGCGCTTAACTCAACGCTCGATTTGTTCCTCGTCGCTGCAGCAGCAGCAGCAGCTTCTCTCGCCTCGTCGAGAATTATATTAGGGTGTTTAGTGCGCGGGTGAGTTACGGTGTCGCTAATCCTGGAGCCGCGGCTTTTCCCGGTCTGATTTATCGCCGCCGCTGTGAGCACAGATACACACACACACACGCGCACATACTCTTCCTCCTTATATTCTTTTTTCGTGTCGTCGCAGCGGCAAAATAGACGATTATAATTATATTGCCAGAGGTTTATTTCGAACGACGAGAAGAGATTCGCGCGATGAACTTGAGACTACTCGACGCTTTCTTTTTTTTCCGAGTGAGTGCAGCGATTTGTCTGGATGCTTTTTTCGGTCGGTTTGGGTCTGGGGATTGAGTGCGAGGAACTAGGCGAGACATGGGAGATGACGGCTTAACATGGCTGAGGGCTATATCGATGCGGTTTTTGGTGTCGTTGTATGCGGTGTGTTTCGCGGGATTATGTGGATGTGAAAGTGCGAAGAGTCGAGAGATGATTTAGGTGATTTTATGCATAAATAGGAAGTGGAGTCTGGTGTCCAGATGGAGATGTTGATGGGGCCTGCTGTAATTGATAATAATGTCTGTTTTATAAGCAGTAGATTCTGTGAACTATTTTCTGTTTAGTGAAGTTATTGACTCTGAGTTGTATGTTATTTAAGGCTCTATTCTTGAATATGTTAAACGTTTCAGACTAAGATTTTCAATAATTAATGCTCTAATATTATCGGATAATTCTATAAAATAAGGTAAACCTACGTTATTATATACGTTCAAGTAACTATACACCGTAAAGTCGTCATACAAATTTATATCAATAATAATCACGATACTGCAATGACGTTTTTATTATAAGGGATCGCAGAAATCTTAGAACGAAGATAATCCAGAGAAAACTGCACAATTAGCGGAGGCGATCCATGCGTAATACACATATACACGACCTTGTTTATTTATTCTGAAATCGGGTCTCCGGTGGTGCGCGCGCGCACAATACGCGAGCATCGTCTTATTTATAGACTCGTAGTAAACAAGGGCAGCGCTGCATCATCGTCATCATCATCATCATCAGTTGTGTGGATCTTCATTCTCGGATGGCTTATGTATGTGTGAATTTAGTTGCTGTATATATGTTTTGTAGAGTCAACCATCAGAGGCACACGATAAGCCTGCGAAGAAGAAAAAATACTGTACTGGTGATTCGCGTGAGTATTGGGATATGAGATGATATTGTTTGGAGTATGTGAGCCGAAGAGTATACGTACGAGACTGGTTTTTCCCGAATTCTAGTGGAGATTGTGTTGAAATTTTGAAGAGTTTGAAATGGAAAAACAAATTTTTTTAAATAATAGCTATATGATGCTTACTTCAACCATACTGGATACAATGTTTAAATGAAAGTGCACTTCTTCAAAGTATTACGATTAAAGTGTATCAACGTTGGTTTTTCCATTATGCGATTCACGTCCAAAATGCATACACATCAAATAATTAATATCTACATAACATTTGGAAATAACCGTTACTCAAAAGTTTTGCGTATTAAACTGCTGAATCGTTGATAATATTTTGCAACGCCTCTGATCATCATAAACTGAAATCAATTTAGACGCCACCTTACTCATCGACAAGTTATATGTATATACGGAATTACTCGATGGCGCAATGGCAAAGTCGAGTCGCGTGTAAAATTGCCTGACTTGGAACCATCGCATCTTCATCCGCTGAGCACATGATGAGGAAGTTTGGTAAAAATAAGAGATTGAAGCATCCGTTTCAGAGGATTACTAAATAAAGAGCTCTAATGTATTTTTATTTTCAATACTCAACTGATACAAATCTCATGCTATAACTGCTCTTCTTTGGCACCACATTCGTATGTCTGCACCATATGCAATTTTCACCATAATACGGCCATAATATGGGTGATCTCCATATTTAAAAATCAAATAACCTATAAATGTTCATACTGCAATGATGTGCAGTAATGATACTGTTGCGCTTACAACAAAAGGAGATATCCTAATAACTCCATCGATGATCCTATATTATAAATACTATATTTCTTTCTCTCCTGAAGCTGTGATGACCAACTGGCCCAAGCCTCGCATTTCTGCTTTTGACGTTTCTTATTATATGTGTAGGAATATACACGTATCACTCATACGTACATTATATTTATACGCCCGAGACTTTCCTCGCAGCTCTTCCTCGTTGACGCGCCCGCTAATAATGTTGAAAAACAATATTTCATCGAAACTGGACGAGTAGAGAGTGTATTTATGTACTCGTTCTTTCCTGATTTCCCGACGTTTCTGTTCGCGTGCAACTTACAACTTCACCTTACTTCACATCCAAAAATATTTATCTCATCACGCACGACATTACGCATATCCCTCTCCTCAATTACCAAAAATCATGCCTACATCGAGAACTGCATCCAAACACCAGGTCAAACAGAGCAACACACACACACACACACACACACACACATCGTGCATTATTTGCCCTCTCGCTGAACCGATCCCCTACAACAGCAGCAGGAGAACCGCCTCTGCGACGTGTCGTAGTAGAGAGAGAGACCGTATACTATATAGTCCAGTGTCGGATTACCGTAGCGAGGCAGTAAATTACCGCGAGTTCCGAGAGCTGCGCACGCGCCTCTTACTCATAAAGCCCTGCGGGCTTCGAGTGTGCCGTTCTGCGTTAATGAATTTTAATATTTCTCTCCAGACTATATGTGTATACACAGGCCGATTGAATTATCGGTTCTTTAAGGAGGCGGGAAGTTGGAGTGTTGTGTACATTCTTTTCTTTTTATTTCGAACGCGAGGTATTTTTTTTCTGCTGTTGGAGTAGAGTGTGAAAAGAAAGTGAAAATGGAGCGTGAAATGAATGGCTGTATATGTACGTGTTTTTAATTTTTTTATCGTGACAATTTAAAATACTCGAGCAGCTGTATAATACAAGTAAAACAAGCTGTTTAGAATTTCCATCGTTGTACACGAGATAAGATAGCCTGAGAGAGAGAGAGAGGGAGACACGAATCGCTGGCAAAAGAAAAGATAGACATCAACCCGACACCAGAAGCGCGCATGGCGCATCTAATGCCTCGTGGCTAATTGTATATCTTGCCGAAGGGCCAACCCCCTTTGAACATGATCCTTACGGCCGATTAGCCGTAGCGCTGGAGCGGAAAATCGCTACCGGCCTGTTGAATCTGATGTAATGCATGTGTGTGTGTATATTTCGAATGTCGGCTAATTATTACGCTTTTAGTGCTGTGCACTTAATTTGCTCTGATCTGGTTGCGCGAGTTGGGCTCCAGGCTATATTATGAGCTTTTGACGGGTTGATTTTATAAGAAGCTTAGTTATTTATTTTACTTATACCTATACTTGTTGATTCGATTATTCAAGTCGAATAAGAGGTATATAGTTGATTTCTTCACAAAAAATTCACGCTCATCCGTTATATAACCATTTTTTATCTCAAAACTGCCTTCGTCTTAAACAATGGAATATTAAAATTCAAAATCACATCCTTCATTCCTTCAGTACACGTAGTCCAAGTATTTCCCTGATATCATTCAAACAAGATACAACAATCTCCTCTCATCCCAATCAGCCATTAATTCCAGTAATAGTCAGGACCTTTAGTCATCATCAAACTCAACTCTGCGCGCGCGGGGTTCCACGCTTATATATACCTGATACCCTTATAATACATATACACACATTTACGCCTCGAATTAGCGATCTTTCGTCACGGTACGTGCTCTCCGCAACTGCTCGAGATAAGCTCGGTCACGCGCACACATGTGCATAGTGTACCTATATACATATAGGTATATATACACCTGAGTGCAACCGGAGAGCGACGAGAGACGCGACACCCCGCGAACACTACTGCGACGGTGTGTTATGGGTTTTTTTTCTTCTTTTATTTCGTTTCATTTATAATGACGAGTGAGGTGTGGGTGCTGATACTCCGTTTGCCCGCTAGCTGTGAGTCATCTCTGTTTGCTTATAGTGAGGGAAAATCGGTTAATAATTTAAGTATGAAAGAAAATGTTGTCGTTGAGTATAATTGCCTCAAGATATCAGAAAGCTTTAAAGCAATAGAATTCAAAGTAATATAACGTGTGAATAGATATATTCGCAGCTTTACAAATCATTTCCACGTATGATAATCGTTCATTCAGTTTAAATTTAGTTGTAACTGCAAGGCGGTCAAGGCCTTCACAATAAGTAGACTAAATGTCAACTGTGCTACTTATAAGCTTTTCAAACCGGCACACGATGATGTTTCCAAATCAATGAAACCTTGTCGATCAGCAAAATCGGAAGATATTTCGTTATACGAACGTTATTATGCAATTTCATACACATCCTGTGCTACATTTGCAAAAGTTTATTTCAGTCTCACTGCACCGACCTCATTGTCCTTTAATAATAGCATTAATATCGTAAAAATCTTTTAGATACATCCAAAATATAGCTATTATATAAAAAAATTTTCAGAAATCTGCACTTATATTGTCACAATTTTATTATAACTTTCAAACAGCCATTTCCCCAAACTTGCAAGCACCACCTTAATAATATTTTATCAACTACAGCATAACCACATCATACATAAAAACTGCACCTAACGCACATATAATCGCAAAGCGCGCATACTTCTCGTCGAATTAAAATGCGATTAATCATCATTAGCTCTCGGCTCAGCGACACGATCGACACGTAGGTGCTCGAAAAGCAGCAGCAGCAGCCGCCGTTGAGGATCGAATAATCACGATGGAGAAATCGCGCAACTGCTGCGCTCATTTTTTTTTTTTTTTTTTTTGCTCGAGCGAGTATGATTCGCGCTTGCGCGGGTGATGTCATTCGAGTATTGTATTTCGCTTATCGGGCCGCTCTCACTTCGTATTATAGTCCTCCGGCTGCAGGAGTAGGTAGAAGTTAATATGCCCTCCGGAGTTTCAGGAATGCGATGGATATACGGTTTTCCGCGAGTGGATGTCTTGTCTGGAGGAAGATTTTTAGTTCGAGAAAAATGATATTTTTATGTGGCTTGTTATTGTAGGATGAGATTGTGCGTATAATGTAGAAATTGAGCATAAAAGTTTTAGAATTTTCAAAGAAACTTCTTTTTTAAATTTCAAAATCGTTAAGTATTAATTTAATAGTAATAATCGTTCTATTCCTTCTCTGATTGGCTGTATGTTTTCGAGTTCGATCTCTATACGAATGTATCAGTTCATAAGCGCAAAAAGTGAAAATTTAGAAAATATACGATAAGAAGTGGTACATTTAATTATTGTCGCCGTATCTCAACCTTTTCAAATCAAAATGTTACGCTTATATGCTCCTAAAAAATTTTACTAAAAATCTTTACAAGTCCAATATGAACTTTATTTTGATTTGTGCGTATACATCATGTAGACCGCGATATATCAAAACAAAGCAGTTTTGGATTGGTTTTCGCCAACGAGGATAGGTGGCGCAAGCGTTTTCCTATTTCCCTCATTCACTATCTGTGAACCCAGTACATTTATAGTGGTTTGTTACCCACGCCAAAGCTGCCTTTAGTTGGGCCTGCTTGGGCCACTTATGCTATAACTGGTTTTACGTACCTTTATAAAAATCATTTTTTTACAAAATATAATTATGTTTCTGTAATTTTGTAATATTATGCTGAAGAGTTTGTCTTTTAAAAAAATAGTAGCTTATTAGAAGACTAACGCAACTCAAAGAAGATCCTATTTTCATTTGTCGTTCATCTAATGAGTCCTGATAAACTTGAGGTGGGAGCTTGGATAAATTTATATATTATTCAGGTGCATTAAAAAAGGAAGATTTAAAAAATATTACAAAGTTTCTTAAATAAGCGATATGATAGTCAGCTAACGATATTTAGTACTTATTTTTTGTCAAAAAATAAAGATAGAATATTTGTATACATTACCCTAATTATTAAAATGCTCACCATTATATGCAATAAATGTATATATCACAAGAATTAAAAAGCAGAGTTTACAGACTGCACCAACGAAAATGAAAATAAAGTAAATTAAAAATGGCATGTCCAAACAGGATAGAAAACTAGAAACGACACGACATTTCCAGCGTCATCTTCCAATCGAGTGCATTACGATCCTTACAGGCGATCGTATTTAACAAAACATCCTCTGCCTATATTATGACAATGTACAAGCAACAATTTGTACAACAACTGTATCGTACTATCCGCGTATTTTCAAAACACCTTCCTCAACTCCGATAGAAGAAACTGAACACTCTCACTCTACACTATATACCATACCTGCCTATGCGATGCATCTGCAGCTCGATATAATGTACTTTCAATGAACGTCGGACTCGAGTTATAGCGATATGCGTTTCTAATCTATAGTCATTCAATGAACGTTTTTCAATGAAGTCACTCGTGGACTATTTTTAGAACTGGTGTATAGAGTAGTTTATGACTAATAGTTAGAGATATGTTTTAGGAAAAAAATATGCTTTTCGCACTGTTTGTTTAAATATTTATTTGAAAAAAGGTAAACGTTTAAAGATATGCTTGATAAATTTACAAGCAGGTTCGTCTAACTTACGTTATTTATTACACATCTCACGCAGAATGAAGTCTCGGAGTATCATGTTATGTGAAATGTACATAATTACATATTTGAAAGACAAAACATTTCGACCTTAGGATCTTGATCATTTTGAATTTTTTTCTTTTATTTATACACTACTACATTCAAAGTAATACATGTTCTTTACGTTTCTACATGTTTCCAAGCCTCTCGACGTCAAATAACATCAAAGCAAACGAACGCAATCTGCACTGATGCATATATGAAACAATAGTAGACATGCCAGAGAGGACTCTATCTATAAAGGAAAAATGCAGACAGCCGAGCCAGCTGTATATACGTGCGATAAAAGTATATCAGACCGATTTCATCGACTCAGTACTATATACACATCAGGCCAATGACTCCGGCAATAGATAAAGATGTGCTACGGAATCTGCAAAAAAAACTTTGCTACCTCGGATGTTTAGCTCTGTAATACGAGACGATCAATTGTAGCATCGTTGGTAGCATTCTGATAAGTTTCAGGCGACTATAAGCTTCTTACTGAGCGTTTTTTTCTCGTTCCTGTCTTGTGTAACGTCGTCTGTCATTCGTTTGCAACTTAATTTTTATTCTTATATCAGTGAAAACTAAATCGTTCACGCGACGAAGCAGCTTGACAATTAAGTAAAATTCCGACATGGATAAATTAGGAAAGAAAATTTATCCACACGGAGAAAAAAAAGCCCGGCCACGCTATAGCGGTGTGCGAGTATATGATGGGAAATAGCGCAAACCCCGTGCAGTAGCCATAAAACAAAACAGTTTTCGACTGGCCTTTCCCCCACCGTTTTAACTGTACAGCTCTCTAGTCTCTGTCATGCGAATGTAGGTGGCGCATTGGCACTTTTTCTATAGGAAATATAGTTTCCCTTTACCACTATCTGCGCGCAGAATGTATATATAGAGGTGTGTCTGGATGTGTCATCTATGCCAAAATTGTCTCAATTGTGCCTGCTGATTGGGCCGCTCGTGCTGTAACTGTAACCACAGCGTTTGCGTGATTCGATTCTGTTCACTTTTGGTACTTTCCATACACTGTTATATGATACATATCTCCGATGTTCTGAATCTTGTAAGACTAATTTAGTTTTATAATATAGTATATTACTTTTTTAGACTGAGTGCAGTGGAGTTTTCAATGTACGAATCTGCGAGTGCATTCTTTCCAACAAACTTCATATTGTAAAAATCGTATACGGATATCTAATAACTTCTTTTTCCGTAATTTCCCATTCTATACTATACAGGCGAATCCATCGCAAAGCTCGGGCTGCAGGGCATATATATATACGAGTATATAAGTACAACTTATATATACCTATATATATACTGCGCGAGTTCCTCCTCGAGCTGCACGTACATATATCGGCATCGGGTTACCAGTTCCAGTTACACCCGCGCCTCCGGCCTCTCCTGCACGCGCTTACTCACTCCCTCTACTATACACACACATACATATATACTCATTTACTTTTATTTCCGAGTAAATGCACACGCTCGCTTTTACGCCCTTTGTACTTTCCAGAGCGGAGCACGCGCCGACTGAGAGATTTTTTTTTTACGGCGATGCAGTATAGAGGAAAGTTGGTGAATGATTTGCATTGTTCGGTTGTTGCTTTCGGTGAGGGAGTGTATATATTAGAATGATGTCTGTGATAACTTTGGTATTAAAGTTATCATTTGAAAAAAAGCTCCGTTATTACCCTTAGCTTTTTGTAAAAATAAAAACATATTTCATCTCTCGAATACGATAAAAGCATAAAAATCGAAGGTCGCAATTAAACCACGTACGAGTTATATATACGAAAACCTGCTCCGATCGGATGGTTTTCAATATCGCCGTCGTGTGTTCAATAAAGCGAAATAAATCCATGCCCGAACCGATAAAAAAGTCTCGACGCACGTGCTCCAGCGCCAAAACTAAACTTCTACCGATCATCGAAAAGTCGGCAGTGCGACGTATCGCTCAATACTGAGAAGTGTTGTAAAAGTAGTCAGAGATTCGATTTCTTCGTTGCGAGAGAGAAAGAGCGAGCGACGCACATGCAAAAATCGAAATTCGATCGTGACGTGATGCGAAAGTAAATACGTGAGCTGTGTGTGACGTGTGATAAAATTTCGTTTTTTTATATAGTATGTATATAAAATCTGCGCAAAATTGCGTGTCGCTGAATATGCAGTGATCTGAGGTAAAAGTTTACCTACTTTATATAAACCTTTTTAATATTATATAAGCAACAACAGCAGTGTGGTAAATGGATACACTTATTATCAAAATTTATAAACATCCTCAGGAGTATATCGCGACAGTCTATAAATAGTATACAATACACATTCCTAATTTAATGTGTCGAGAACGGTCCACAGAATTCGTCACCCTCTGAAATCAAGAATACAGCACTCATATCTCTCCATCTATAACTTACTCTCCCGTATTTACGTTCGCCACAGATATGCGCGTTATCGCGGTTATTATATGCTTAAAAAAAAGTATCCGAGAGTAGAGAGCCTCGAAATTCGAGGCGCGTGTGTTATATATATATAGTTCGTGCTAAAGCGACCAATTGTCGTCGCTTCGATTGCTTCGAGGAAGTCGACGATTCCGCGCTTTTCATCGTCGATCGGTTTCTTTGTTTTTCGCATTGTTCGATCGTCGGAATCGAACGTTGCGACACCGAGTGCTGGTGTTGATTTCTTTTTTTTTTTTCAAGTACGATCGGTATCGGTATCGTACGAATCTTTTTTTAATGAATATAAATTGCTGAAGAGCGTTATTTTTGAATTACATGAAAAGTGTGTTTTTACTGTGCTGTAATTCAATTTGTAATGTTGTCATATAAAGCCAGATTTGCATGCATCGTTTTGTAAGCTAAATTGAAAAAAAGAAAGTTGTGTCTGTTTACAAAATTTGTTTAGTATTTACACGCGATAACTTTTTGCATTCTGACACTTTTGATAATAATTCTTCAACAGTATATTGAATTATTTACAAACACATAAGCGAGCAAATTGTGTAACAAATTGCTGGAAACAGTCGATTTCACGCAGTTATATCAGCACGATTTTTATCAAAACTAATAATAGAAAAAAACAAATCGTCTTTTCTCATTACAGTAAGCAGTTTCGTGTCGGACCAGTTGACGAGTAGCTGCATGTCCTCGAGTCCTAAGGATCTGAACGTCTCGGTGGGTAGTTTGTCGCGCGACTCTTCCGTCGTTGTCAGTTCGAGTCTTCACGACCATCCTCCTCTACATCATAGTCCTGACTCTGTAGTTTCCGGACCTACGAGTAGCAACGTTTCGTTGGGGTCCCATCAGCATCACAATCGTTCGGTAAAATTTGTTCTCAATTCATTATCAATTAAAAATGCTCTATTAAAAATGATCTAATTCGAATAAATCAAAATGATTTATATGTACACTAACAATAAGTATCGAAATCAAGCTATTCACACGTAGAATTCGAAGAAAAAATATTTTTATTAAAAAAAAATTAAATCCTCAGCTCCCAGGAGCCATAAAAAGAAAGTGCAACTCGCCGCTGGACACTCCAACAAGCAACACAGATCCAAGCGACGGCAGTACCGACATCGGCGGTTCGGTACAACGTGCCAGTAGCAGTAGTAACAGCAACAATCATCATAGACCAAGGTCATCGCAACATACCAATTCGAAATCGATGCGTGTCCCGTCGGTCGACGCAAGTACCAGCAACGCCGGGACTACCAACACCTCTACCACATCGAGTACCACTTCTGGTGAAGCGACTAATTCGAGCGATACGAAACCACCTTATAGCTACGTTGCTCTCATAACCATGGCTATAAAGAGCAGTGAGATGCAGAAGCTTACGCTCAGCGAGATTTACGCTTTCATTCAGACGAACTTTCCGTTCTTCGAGAAGAACAAGAAGGGATGGCAGAATTCTATTAGGCATAATTTGAGCTTGAACGAGTGCTTCGTTAAAGTGCCCAGAGATGGTGGCGGTGAACGCAAGGGGAATTATTGGACTATCCGTGAGTTGTTTGACGATTTTTTTTTCCTGGTAACTTTAGTTACAGTTTTGTCGTTTGAATTAGTGTCAGACTAGATGTATTTGAAATTGAAATATTTATTTCTATTTTGTCATGTATGAGCAATAAAATTTGCAATTTTTTATAGATCCAGACGCAGGTGAGATGTTCGAAAACGGCAATTGGCGACGGCGCAAGCGTATGAAGCGGACCTACCGTAATGCTCCCTATCCTAAGGGTTTGTACGGTGAGCCCTTCCAGTCTGCCCATGTACATCTCGGAGCAGGGAGGACACTTTTCGCGCATTCGCCACCAGCCTACTCTACCAACGCTTATCCTCGTTACGATACTGGGTACGTTTCTCTTGCTCTTTTTCGTCTTGCCATTTGTTATTTTGTGGGGTTTCGGATGGTTTTTGGAGTACTTTTAATTTTATACGTAAATATGCATGCATATATTCGACAATAACGATGCCCAGTGAAAGTTATTTACCTTCTCATTTTCAATTTTTCAGCGCATGGAGTTTGCAGCAACAACCACTTTCGTCTTACAGTCATTGTCAGGTAAATTCAGCACAACATCATATCAAGCAAACTTTCATATTTCTTAGTATTAATATATACGCATCAAGTTCCACAAAGTGATCAGTCATATTAAAAGATAAAAAACTAATTTCAGCTTCAGCAACAGTTGCCGATGCAGTCGATGCAGATCCCGACGATGAACGGCTACAGTCAGATCAGTTCGTCCTTAGGTGAGCCCTCGAAATTATCCTGTCATTCCCATTAATTCCGCTATACACGCTAAAATCTCGAACGTCCCGTCCAAAGCCTTTCAAGGCAATTATCTCGATGTTCCAGGCAGTACGAGCGGCACAACAGCTTCGATGAGCAGCAATACCTACGCCGGTGGTTTTGCCGCATGTGCCCGGAGGCACGATCCTACAGCCATGTCTGTCAGCGAGGCCGTCTCCAGGTGTTCCTATTGGCCTGATAGTGAGTATTTCAAATTTTCAAAACTGTATATCTGTACTTAGACCTCGAATACTTTAAAAACTAAAAAATAATCAACTGTTAAAACTGACGCACATACGAGTACTTTGAAATAATATGTCTAACGATAATGAAAATGAACACATCAGAAAACTATTTTCAAAATATACATGACGAAAAAACAAAAACTGGTAAACATCCAAAATCCAAATCTAACCATACGAAACCATATTCGCAGTGGTGAAGGAGGATCCAAGTACCACGCCGGTATCGCCGAGCAGCGTAAACACAGTCGGCGTCGCCTCTAACATGTACGGCTCGACGACGCACTCTGCCGTCTCCTCGATCGGCTATTCGCCCGTCGACTTCGGCTTTTTGTCCGACAAAATGATGAGGGACCGTTGAAACGAAAAAGTTGCGAGCAACCGATCATCGATGAGGATCAACATTTATTTTATACAAAACATCATTTTTATTTTTTGGTTCTTTTTTTTATGATTTTACTTTTCGAAAACTCGTATAGATGTTCGTTCGCGGTTTTTACAAAAAGGTTCAGCACCGATGAAAGAGTTCATTTTTTTATGTTCTATGATACGTAACGTTTAAGACCAAGCTTGAATACCAAAAGAGACGTGTCTTATTTCTGTATCGTAATTTTTTTTTTTTTTTTTGTGAAGCGTTTTCGTCTCGTACATCGCTGAGATTGCATATTATGTTATGTTTATCGATCGCGTCGTTCGTGTGTTATTTAGCGCTATATTGTGACTGTTGGACAGTATTCTACACGCCCGCTATATTAAGTGCGTTTTTTTTAAGCCTGAATCTCGGATGCGAGGATTCCAAACGAATCGCTGCGATGTAAATTTTAAATGATTGTGCGAAAAGTTTTTAGAATCTCATATAATATTGTTAGCTATTGTAATGTTTTTGCTTTTTGAAAATGAAGCCAAAAGTATATGTGTACGTTTTTTATGTTCTAAACATTATATTAGTGATTTTTTTAAATTAATCATCGACTGTTTTCTCATTATTTTAGACTGAGACTTTTAACTGATTATTACGATTCGGTAGCTGCGTCGAATATTAAGTTCTTTTTTTTATATTTTATTGGCGACTATTGAAATTGGCGGATTTTAATGTTTAACGAAAGTGTTATAAGATTGTTTCGATAGTAAAAAAAAAACGACACTGGGTGCGTGTGTGTAAATATTTTATATCCATAGAGTATATATGCATTAAGGTCTTAGTTGTTTATTCTATCGATTACAGGCAGTGGAGAAAATCTCATGCGAGAACGTTATAGTTTTTCTGTTGTCAGACATCAGAATCACAAAACTTCCTCTTTTGCATTGCTATAGCGTGCGAGAATAAACAAAGGATATATAATAATATAATATTAATATAACCCCTGAAATATGACAGATGGTCTTTCGGAGAAAAAAATACGAAAACCTATATCGGAGATAAGTGAAATATTCGCTGTTAAAAAAAATAAATAAAAAATGTACTTAGAGCGATTAATAAGAAAATAGTTTAATTATAGCGAGAAATTAAATAGTCAGTATCGTCGATGGAACTTAACAATTTTGCTATGTGCGACCTCGTTGCTCATGATGTTCTCTTATATTTTCTATGTTTTCTTTTCGCTCCTTTGCAAAAGAAGTTACTGAGTGGGCGTTTATTTCTGAACGCGACTATGCGCGAACGTCGTGTTTCAAGCGCGCAACGTTACTCTGTCGATGATGTTTATACTATAGTGAATTAAAAGGGTACTGAATAAAATTCTATTATTTATCATCCAGAGAAAGTCTGTCGTTTCATTACTTTGTCACTTATACATCATATCGAGAAACCTTTCAATTTCACACAATAAAACGAAAAATTCACTGAATTAAGAAAAAAAAACTCCATCATCCCGTCGAGAGGTAAGTCAAACACAAGCCATATCCCCATATAGTGAATAGTCAGATCTGTATACGCATGCGTGCAAACGGTGGAAAATCATAGGTGAGAGACAGAGCCGTGAGAGAGTAGGGAGATCCGGTTTGGAGTTAAGCTCCGCCCTATATGTCAGCAATGTCGAGAGGAAGGGCCGAAGCGAAATCGTTATCTGCTACGTTGCAAGCCAATGCGGAGACTCCCGTTAAATTTTGCCAGTCAGGTGGGGGAGACTATACTCCCACGCCGCCCACGCTTTTCCCCTATATATAGCTACTGTACTATTACTCGGCTATCGATACGGATCGATTACCGTGAGCGCGTGTGTATATATGTATATATACGTATACTGCGAATTTCTGATGAATATTGGATGGATGCTGATGATGGAAACTAGAGATTTTAGAGTCATTTCTGGCGGGGAATCGGTTTTTAGTGCGAATATGCTGAGGATTAGTTGGAAAAGTGATACATATGCTTTTACTGGGTCTAGATTGTTATTCTGATGAATATTGCTATAGAAAGTTTCAATGTTGTAATTTTGTTGTAACAATAATAATTGTATATAAGTGTAATTAGCGATCGATGATTTTTTTTCGTTTTTGCGACGTTTTGATCCTTCTTCAAGGCGCATTAAGTTTTCAGGGTGGTCTATTTACTTAAAGCCGACAAAACGTCGAGCGAGTCGCTCTAAATCCCGGATCACTTTGAACTTGTCCGTGTGTCTTAGCGCGACGATTATACTTCTGCGAGCTTTTATTACTTTTTTGAGCTCTTCTTATTGGGTAACTAAATTAATTTTAAAAAATTTATTTTGTATTCTGTTTTGTCAACTAAACTCACACTTTACAATTAATTTGAAATATATCAACTATTTCTATTATTAGTAGTTTTTAAAATCAGCTTGCACAAGCTCAATCGGCACACCCGAGCTTTCTGCACTAAAAGAAGAATATCTATATATCCAGCTTCATATATTTAACGACCGGATTCTCCGGACTCGATTGTTCCCTAAACGACGTCTCTCCGCACTGCCTCCGACTTCGAGAAAACGGAATTAGAACGCGCCGCGGGTATTAGAACCGGACACGAACGTTATGCCTCTCGACTTGAATGACGGCCAACAGCTGAATACTTCTCTATATACTTCGCGACGGCTCAGAATCTATTCTATATATTATGCTCGAGCCGATTGATTTTTCCTTTTTTTCGCTAGTGTATATTACGCAGTTTGTTGCTTTTTAGATTTTGTAGGTATCTAGAAATAAGATAAGAAATTTGGTTGGCTATGAAAACATTGCAAAATTCGTTTAACCATTATTCGGGTAAAGTTATAAAACAGCGAAGTACGTAACCCAGTTAAGTTTGAGAAATATATAGCAAAAAGCTCCAAACAAATTAGAAACATCAAAGTTGAAGTAGTAATTACAAATTGTAAGTGGCGAAAGATGTTTAACACAGCAAAGAATATAAGCCTGACATTTATTCAGCGACGAAAATAAAGCAGGAAATATGGGGTAAGTATGTTATAGGTAACGCGGAACAAACGTTTCTTGAAACAATGTATACTATACGAATTTTGCTCGTGGTTTAAATATACGAGACTGCTGTAATAGACTTTTGTAATAATATTGTATATATAATTATTACAATATATCGTTGGGATCGTATCAGTATTATACTGTAGACACAAACGAGAATATTTTTTTTAACACATAAATTATCCTCAGCGGTTATTTTACACATAATTATTCATAAAGATTTTAAGTATATAGCTTAATTACATACAATTTTTCTCACTATTTTTATTACAAAACTAAACTACTCTCATGATACTCCCTATTTACATAAACAATAAAACGTCCTATAATAAAACATAAATCTACGCAAGAATGTGTAATTTAGAGATTTCTTCCTTCGTAATATCCTTGAGATAGGCTAAATCTTCGTCCGAAGAAACGTAATTCTTGACAATTTTCAGGTAATCTTCAAACGGACAGAACTCTTCGCAATTTCCTATTCTCGTTATTGCAAAGTTCTCACCAACTGCATCCCAAGCAAGCATCTGCAGAGTCGACATAAAAATACATCACAGTCATCTATGTCAAAATCTGAATTGTTTATTATACAGAATCGTCTCAAAAGACTCACCCTCACATACTCAGACTTTTGAGAATCTGTGTACTTTTCCATTATAAAAGCACAGCCATAAGGTGGAATATAAAAAGCCTCGATATCTTGAGCTTTTGAAAATCCATGTATCGTTAGCTCATGAGCGCAGTAGAGGTAAATTTTTTTCGGTGAAGCAACTTTGCGATTCTTCTTTATATTATCGATGAATTGCCTGACCAAAGTGCCGCCGTTTAGTCTCTTTAACAGTGACGTCCAAGACATGCTGTCCATGACTAGTTTGTATAGTTTGAGAAGATTTGCGTAGATCGAGTCATCGGTGTACCAACTTGGAAGCGGGAGATTCATTGCCTTCTGTAAGCGTTATTAAACTACTGTATTATATTGTATTACATCAGCAACAAATGTATACGTATACTTATATATAATTACCAAAATACGAATTTATAGGTATATACAAAATATGTAAATACTTGCGTGATACGTAATCGCAAAGTACGTCCATCCTGTATGTAACATAATGTCTTCCCTGAAAGAAAAGCCCGTGTTTTTCTCCAGCATCTCTATGAACTTGGTAAGATTTGATAACTTTTCTTGAAAGTCGCTCGAATCGGCTATTGTCTTATGATGTAAATCTGTGTATCTTAAAGAAAAACATATATCTTGATGAATATTTTAAATTTTATCGACAATCTATCACCTACTTTTTTAGCTGATACGGCGCCAGAATAATATTCATATCGAGTGAGCCTGGGTGAAAAGGGACAGGTCTCCAGTGTAATTTGTTATTCCACGAATCTCCTGGCGAAGGAGGAAAAAGACCAGCTAGTAGTAGTTGCAGAGACATTCTTGTCCGAGTATAATCGGTGGTCGTAGCGTAATACTCTTGAGGATTGTACGCCCCCAGGAATTTGTCATATTCTTTTCTCAACAAAGTTCCTAACTTATAGGACTGCTGTTTTCCTTCCTATAAATCGAGAGATTATTTTACGATTAAAATTATTGTGTTTGATTAAGAAAAAAAAATTTCGCTTACATTAGTTAACTGTCCGTAGCCATAGGGCCAGTAAAACATTGGATCTGTGGCATTGATGTGAGCTGCTCCCAGGCGATTTGGTGTACGAGCACCGTGTCTAAAAATCTAAGTTAAATAAATAATTTGAATACTGGATAATATGTATACTAACAATTATTTTTCACGCTTACCACCTGAACGAGATCCAGTCTTAAATCACCAATCCTTGCATCTGACAGACGAAAACTTGTAGAGAAACAGAAAATGAGACAGTAGTTGAACAGCGTTGTCTGATGCTTCATTTTGGTAGACGAGAATTTGCTACTGACAGTCTGCTCATCAATAGCGATAGCTTATCAATGCTCACGCTTCTTATATTGCTGATGGTCACAGAATATGAAGAAGCGCCAATCGTGCATAAAAATCTTGTAAGATAAGTATATATGCCAATTGAGGACGGATTTATGGAGATAATTAAATTAATTTGCTGTTGTATAGCGTATAGCGTATTTACGCGTTGATATTTGAGAAAATTTTTAAAATAATGTATATACATACATTATGTAAGTTTTTTTATGTAAATGAACTATGTGCATAATCGGAAGTTTTATTAAAACATCGTCATTATATATGATGTTTTTTTTTATAAAATTAACCAATAACTCAACAATGGAAGAAAATTCATTAAATTTTATTAAAAAATATAATATTCAATGAAATGAACGATATTTAATAGTATACGTTTTAGTTTACTATTTTTTACATACTAAGCTATAATTCAAGGATTTCGGTTCTGCATACGTTTATTATGCTAATTATTACTCAAAGCGCTGCCACTTTATGACGGATCTGCTCCGGCCGACATCAGCCACTGCCCGGGTTTTTCATCCCGACGTAATAAACCAACGACCAGGCAGGTATAAAGTACAAAAGATGCGTTTCTATATTATTTTATGGTACTATGTATATTGTATACCTACGATGGATCGGCAGTTCAGCTTGAGCTGTAGAGCAAGTCGAAGCTTTTTACTCCTGCAATTATGCAGTGTATAGTTATAGTTTTCTGCTTGGAATAAACCACTTGTAATTTCTATCTTCCTAATTAACACACTTTTTTTTTAATTTTTAACGGAACATTTTACTATGTAGTTGATTAAGTATGTGACGATTCGTTAATCAGTGAAGGTCCAGGCGATAAACGTTGCACCAACGCGTGTTGACTATCAGGTAATTGAATATACTAATTTTAATTATTGAAAAAAGGCAAAAATAGCCATTGTTCATATTAAATAATATATTATGTTTTCATAGTTCAATATAATGAACAGGAAGAATTTATTTACAAATTATTAAAATTTTGAAGTATAATTAGAAAGAGAGAAAAAATGACTGCACAAGAATATAAAAACTTACAAGTATAGTATTTTCAAAAATAAAAAAGTGAGATTTCATTTTCAAAAAATACGAGATTTTTACATTTTTTTTGCTATTTTCAAATTACGCAAATAACTTTTTATCTGGAGCACCTATACTTATATTATTGACAAGTCATCC
Source organism: Cecidostiba fungosa (assembly GCA_900474305.1). Taxonomy (NCBI): domain Eukaryota; kingdom Metazoa; phylum Arthropoda; class Insecta; order Hymenoptera; family Pteromalidae; genus Cecidostiba; species Cecidostiba fungosa. Next base: position 27,721 of record UCOJ01000118.1, on the reverse strand, counting down.
AGAGCTCAAATATTGAAGCTCTTTTCTTGCACTTCGATTTCAGTATATAATATGAATTTTTTATTCGTGCCTACTATATAGATTCATTTTTTTAACTTTTTAATCGCTCATATACTAAATATTTTTTGCGGATTTCCTCGTATATATACCGGCGGCAGTCACTATATTTCTCAAGTATAGATATACAAGGCATTTCTCTATACATATTGAATACATTATCTCGATGTTTAAAATAACAAACTATAAAAATAAAGGTATACGCAATAAGTAAAACGAAAATGCGAAAAATATACCCACGCAAACGCAAAATAAAGGCCTATATTGTAATCAAAATTTAAGTAAGCGCGCGAAAATTTTTTCACCGCGCAACCGCCGTCTCCGCAATCGCGAGAGCGCTAGTGTCGTTTTTTTTTCTCCTATCAATTTACACATCAGTTCAACACTAGGACTTTACCGCACTGTTATATACTCGTAGCCTACACAGTCATCATTTTACGTAGTAAACACCTATACATCGCAGTCGAACGAAAGAAAAATATATACAAACAACGCGTCGAGACTTGCGCGCGTCAAAATATCCTACTGTCGAAAACGCTGCAGTGCTGCGCCGGCAGTTTTTCTCTCTCGTGTGTTTCACGCGACGGATCGCGGCTTGCATTATCACACGAGAGAAACGAGACTCAACAGTATGTATACACTTTGATCGTGATAAGAACAGTCAGTGTGTGCATGTCTGCAAACAGCCGTCAGAGGAAGTATTTTTAGGTTAAGTTCAGCAAATATAGTTGTGTTCGAATAAAGAGCTGCTGATCGAGGATTTTTCAAACAGGTAAATAAAGAATGTATCTTGACCGTGAGCCGATCGTTTTTTAGATGTACTTATATAGATTTGTGCGCGTTCGAAAATAATTGCTGATGCGTCATTTTGTGTTAACGTAATCGGCTATTCCGGGATGAATCTGTTGACGGTGCGCGCGTTATGTCAAGAATATTATTTTCGTCCTGTAAGCATTCACGAGTGTATAATATTCTAGAATTTTTAACATAAAAATCCTGAAATACACGTTACAAATAATACCTATAGCTATACATATTCAGATCATTGCACGCTCTCAAAATCCGACTGACTCGTTTCTCGGAAACGACAGCGCGAAAAGTCCGCACGAAAAACACGTGCACCGCGCGAAGCTTTGCCCGCCTAAAAGAAGAAACGTAAACAAAGGAATAACATACCTATGTGTACGGCATTATTGATTCCAGAGAGAGCACACCGATCGCACGATGCTTCCCGAGGAAGCGGCGGCGGCGACTGTCTTTGAGTGTCCGGAGGGTTTCGAGGAAGTTGAAGAGGAAGTAATCGTCGACGACGATGTGATTGTCGAGGAGGTGATACCCATTCCTGAAGATGATTCGAGCGAATTGAAGGTTCTGGTGGTCGTCCCCAACGATACTAACGGAAATCCGATTCAGCAACTTTTTACACTTGAAGTACCGTCGAACGGTCAAGAGATGCAGCAAGTCGGAGAATGGGTGTGTATTTATAGTTTTTTATAATTTTGTTCTCTGTGAATCGACGATTCGACGTGCGATGATAAATACATATATTGCATTTCCCCCTCCCCCTCTTTTGTTTCTATTTTTGTGTCGCTTACAATTCACGATAAGTAATACTGTGTAGTTATATACTTTATTATAAAACTTTGTCATTTTTAATTATTTATACAGTAAGTATATATTTAGGTGATAAAGTACCGACAACGTAATTAGTTTATAGGAATGTTAATTATTTAAGTACCGAAAATGAGGTTGTCAATGCGATGCATTTTTTTTACTAATAATGAACTTATCACGTTACGTTTACGCGTTTCCGTTAAGAAGTCTTTTTTTACACAGTAAGAAAATTTTGGATTCGGTTATTTTGTACAGATGAACTTCCTCTACAAAATAACCGAATCAAAAATTTTCTTGAGTCAACCACTGTACAAATTATAGAAATTGAAAATAACGTTCTTTAAGCTATTTCTGAGATAGGTCCTTTTTCAAGCCGCGCGCGAGATAGGTCCTTCTCCTTCTCAGGCGTCGATATGTCCTTATTTATTAATTTCTACTAGGGATTAGATTATCTTTTATATGCAATGTTTGAGGTTATTTTAACGGTTATGCAAATTATTTGTGCGAATTACACAAGTATTAAAAAAGTTATTTGTTAAAATCGTTTTATGAAATTTGGAAATCGAGATTACTTTTTTTCATTTCTGCTCATATGGAACGAGACATTTGAAAAAATATACGTTAGAAAGCTGTGAACACTTGCAATCGTGGGACTTTTCAATCGAAGAATGAATATTTTGTAATGAATCGTTCGTTTAATCCACTATCGTAATATATATATATATATTTACGAAATATTTTAAATTATTTTATTTCAAAACACCATATCTCAATTTCTTTACTATTTTCGAATATACACATAAGTATAATGAAACATTCGATCAAGTTTTATTTCATTTTTTATATTCGGTTTAGGCGAAGAACCATTATGCAACGGTTAAACCAAACCATATTATCCGCGTCACGTCAGTCATGGGTATGCCGATTTACAGCTTCAATTATCTAATTGAAATATCGCCTCGAAAGATCCAGGCAAAAAATCAATCGAGAGAAGAATGCAATAGTACGGTTGGTCCTAGTTATCTTCAAAATTCAGAGTTTCAACTTACAAATTTGAATTCAAATTAGTTGGGTGCATTCAATTTGGTTAAGATACGTATATCTATATTCGTGCGATATTCGTTCGTTTCATGAACGAATGTAGTATATACGCATCTTCGAAATCGATGCGCCCATCGTTATTAGAATTAGACTGAAACTTTAGTCCAATGATAAATGTATAACGTCATTGTTTTGTGTCACTGTGTCAGTCACATCGTTGCAGTTGTGTCGATTAATTCCTGATAACACTTGATTGCCATTAGATAAGATGTACATCAATCGTATAGAAAAAGTATATTTTATTAAAGATAATGCAAAAATTTCCGAAGTTTTCATATTTTTTTCGATAACGCGTGTATTTTTTAGCCAATAACGGCAATAAATTAATTGAGGTTAATAATTCGAGATAACGTGAATAGGAGTCTACCGTAATGAATTTATGAGTAATATTTGTTGGTCTTGACTTTTTGTTGTTAAATTTAATTTTTCCAGCCTGATTATTGGTTAACTGAAAATGCATGCATGTACCATTATGTTATTCGTTCCCAAAAACCGTAACAAGCTCGTGTACCCGATGTGAAACGTGAAAAATAATCTAACCGCACGGTATTTTGGACTTCCGATGAAAAGTGTTTGTTTGTCAAAACTCGCGGTGAAAGGAAAATATGCACGTCATGCCGGTTATTGTTTGATTTAGTTACAAAGTTGGAAAAATTTCCAGCAATCGACTTCTTACGGCGTCCCGTTCGACTGTGTAGTCGAAGAAGTTATAGAAGAGGTGCAACTTGAATTGGAAGAGGAAGAAAATTCACGAGGTTTCGAGGAAGTGGAAGTATTAAGTAATGTAGCTAAAGAACGCGACGAAGAAGAAAAGATTGAAGAAAACAAAATTGAAGAAAAGAATATCGAAGAAATGAATATTGAAGAAAACGATATTGAAGGAAACAGTACGGGAGAAGACGTTCCCGTAGAGAATTTGAGAGAATGCAAGGAATCTATAGACATTCAAAATCACAATCTCTCTGGGTTCAGTCTAGCGTAAGTGTATATTTTCCTATGATCTTTTTTGATACAAAACTTAATTACGGTGTTCTATAAAATTCTATTTTTGCTAAAGATTATCTGATACTGATGATAATGATAATGACAATGATACCGACAAACTGTCGCAAATGGAAATTCAAATAGAGGATAGTCCCATGGTATGTAAACTACTCACTTGTGTATTTTTTTTATTAAACTTTCTGTTTGTTACAGTCGAGTCGAAGTACAAAGAGCAAGTCAAAAAATGGAGTTGAACTGTAAGCTAATCTCATATCACCAATTATTCCGTCTTAGCATTATAAAAATAAATAAATATTTAATTTTTCCGCTATTAGCCTGATGATATACCCTCCGCCACCTACAAAGGGCGGTATATCAGTGAACACTGAGGACTACAAGTGTCTAGGCGAGGACACCTATCTCAACGATGTCATAATCGACTTCTACCTCAAGTACGTATGGCTGGAGATGCTGTCGCCGGCCGACAGGCAGAGGACGCACATATTTAGCTCGCACTTTTTTACGAGATTGGCCAGGTCGTATACGGCGCAAGACTGCGTCGAGGATATGACTGAAGCCGAAAAAAGCCACTCTGGCGTCCAAAGGTGGACCAAGAACGTCAATATTTTTGAGAAGGATTTCGTTGTTGTTCCAATTAATGAACAGTGAGTATCTTGCAGATTGATGTGACAGTTTTTTTAAAGAATAGTATTTTTGAAAGGCTTAAATGCTGCGCGTTCATTTTATTTAACGAAAATGTTTGTTATTTATTTGCACACAAACAGTGTTCACAGTAACAGGCTTGAATTTTTTTTTTATTTGAAAAATAGAGTTTAGCTATCGTAATATCTAGTATATGTTTTTTATTGATGTTTCAAATATGCAATTTTGTTATTATAGCTCCCATTGGTTCTTGGTCATTATATGTTTTGCAAATTTAGTTGGTGCTGTTGTCTCTCCACACTCAGATTGTTTCATTAGTGGAGAAGAGGCACAAAGGTGAACATACGAGATATTTAAGTTTTATGCTGCGTAGATTATTTTAAGCTAATAAATTTGTTTTAGGCCTTGTATCTTGATTTTTGATTCGCTTGGTAGCAAAGACAAATATCGCGTGGCTAATGCATTGAGGTCATACTTGTGTGTTGAATATCGTACTAAAATGGATGATGAAAAAGAATTTACTAAAGACACGTTGAAGACTGTGTACGTAAAAGTACCGAGACAAACGAACGCCACTGATTGCGGGTTATATGTATTGCAATACACAGAGAGTTTCTTTAAGGTAAGATTCACATGTCCGGGCACGCGCACTTTGACAATTGGTTTAATAGTTCCATTAAAATAATATTTATTTTCAGAATCCTATTCAAGATTTCACGCTACCATTTAAAGATTTATCAAATTGGTTTGAGCGTCGTGTGATAGTACAAAAACGTGAACAGATTGCTGAGTTTATCACTGACTTAGCAATACAATTCAGTGAGGACAAAAGCGTCAATTTACCTGAAGTTAAGTTTCCAAAATACTCCGAGGAAAATTCTTCAGATAACGACGATAATTTATGGTCTTGGGAAAATAAATCGATTTCGCTCAACTGGCCAAAAACTGAATTAATACTCTCTCAGCCAAGTGAAAATCCATATGAATTTGTAACGACGCGAAAATCTCCAAAATATAAACTTAAAAAAAATCTATTCGATGCTAAGCCTACGTTTTATAAGCGTAATAGCACGTTAATTAATATTAAAAAGTCTTTACGTTTGAAAGGTATCTCCGAGGATTTAACAGATGATGATTACAAGCCTATAGATCCTGACTCGGATACAGAAATATTCAGCGTAAATACGAAATCAATAAATAATTTTGCTTCCACAAGTAAGAGTTGTGTCGTCGACGTTGAAAGTGAATCCACAAGGTCCAAGCGGCCTGTGCGCAAAGCGGTAACGAGAGCTGCACAGATAAAAGAAAAGGCAAGAAACATTAGAGGAAGGCAACGCAATGAAGACTCTACGTTTCACAAAAAGAAGAATACAAAAAATGTTGATCGAATCAATTCGGTTGCATCTGAGAAGTTTCCTGGTGAAGGCAGAAAACTTGGTTCATCGCCGTGGATATCTAAGCATAGTGACAGTTCAAGTGGTTTATCTTTCTCTTCAGGCATTTCATCAGAAAGTTTTTATGGTTGTTCAGTTAAAAATGTTAGTGGGTTTTAAAGTTAATTTAATGAATTTTAGAATACTTTTTTAACATTTATGTGATATTTGTAATGTTGTATATATTTGCAGGTAACAAATTTACCAAGTAATTTGAAATTCAAGAAGATTAAAAGACTTGAAGAGCATAGTGATTCATCGTAAAATTGTACAGATAATTTTTGATACGAGATGATAAGTTAAGCTTTTATAAAATTGTACTGAAAACTTATAAATATTATGTATTAGTTAGATTGATACCAACATCTATTCAATTTTTTACTTTTTATACGTATTTTTGTTATTTTACAAAATGCAACTTAAGTAGAAAGCATAATTTTGTTAAATTTAGTTAATAAATTTATAAGTAGTTTATTATTGAGTTTTTTTTTAATTTGAAATATTATTTGACAATATTTAAAAGTAGTCAATGTTTAAGATAATAAGCATGCATCAATAAACACCAAGAAAAATGCAGTGACTTGTTAACATATTAAAAAAAAAGTAGGGATCATTGTGTCCTTAGTTTTAAATATGCATTGACATTAACATAGGTATTACAAACTCGCAAAATAATTTTACGCGCTTGCTTAGAATAAGTTATTCGAAATAAAAATGTAAATAAAAGGTTAAGAAATACATGTATTAATTATGATCAAACATAGGAAAATACATTTAATCTGATTTATCTTTAAGGAAATAGTACCTAATAAATTGTTACAAATTATCAGTACAACGGATGAATAAAGAATATTTTTTCTACATAAAAAAAAATATTGTACTTAAAACTCTACCTAAATTCTGCGCGTACTTTTTGAAATTTTTTCGAATAGCACGTCTCCTAACCCCGCTTCATAAAGGCGAAATTTGTTTGGACCGCATCAGGGCAGACGGTTACATGTTTGTTATGAAAATTCAGGCTCGCGCGGTTCGAGTGAACGCCCTTTATATTGTGGAAAATTCCCTAATACAAGGTCTTTCTCTCTATAGATCGAATTGCCGGCGCAGTTGAAGCAGAACCACCAACGTCTTCAGAGCTCATCAAAAGAAATGGTGTTGTCGGAAGTCACGGATTCGAAAGGCGATGGCCTACCAGATGGTCGGGTAAGCAACAAGACAATTTACTTGGACGAGTCGATGAGGATTGTAAATCCTCGGGTTACTCCTATTAAACGGAATTCGAACGAAGAGCAAATAAGGATTGTGATAGTCCCCGAATTTGGAGATCAGAAACTATTCGCATTTCATATGCCAAAGAATGTCGAGTGTATGATCGACGATATCTTGAGTTTGGTAATGTTTATTTCAACTATTATTTATTTGAAATTAAGCCATTAATTTGAAGAACAAATTTATTTTAAAATTGTAGCTGAAACCGCAACTAAAGGGAGAAATTGAAAGTGTATATTTAACGCCGAATTCAGTTTACAACATAGATTATGTTGTTAAGGTTTTTGCAAAACCAAGTTGTAGAAAAGTAGAGAATAATTCGCCAAAGAATAACTGCGTTACTACGATAGATCTGTAAGTTTTCCTCTCTGAGAAAAAATAATTACGAACTCACATCATCTAAAAGAATATTTAGCTATCAATTTCAATTCATATTTTTTAAGTGCAAGTGATAGGACTAGTTCAGGGACTTCTTTCTCTCATTGGAGAGAAAAAGCAAAAGTACGTAAATTCTTATTTTACTATTTTATTTGTTTATTTTTTTTTTTGTATTTTTGAGTTATAAAACTAAATTATTACGTAATTTATGCATAGTTAAAAATTTAAAAATAAATCTCTAATAAATAATTTAACTACGATAGGAAAACAAACAGAGCAAGATAACAGACATGCAACACCTAACTCTTTATTTACGAAGAAATGCACAAATGTAAGTATAAAAAAAAATATTTTTTCCATAAATAAATAAATTTTGAAATAACAAACGTCTACTATATTATTTTATTGTATTTGCAGAATTCTATCGTATCCTCTATCGCCTAGAAGAGGAAGTATAACAATCACAATTGACGATTTCAAATGTCTTAACAAAAATGAATATCTTAACGATGTAATCGTTGATTTCTATCTAAAGTACTTAACTTTAGAAATGCTTGCGCCGAAAGATCAAGAAAGAACTTACTTATTCAACACGTATTTCTACACAAGACTGTCTAAGCCTATAGAAGAAGTGACGAATCACAAGTCGCTGTCGGTAATGCACTCGGTAGTCAAGAGGTGGACTAAAAATGTCAATATATTTGAAAAAGATTTTGTCATTGTTCCAGTTCATCAAAAGTGCGTAGAGTAAATATCAGTTGTCAAATATATTTTCTATCAACTATTGAGTTAACTCACATGTAATATAAACTTTTAGCGCACATTGGTTTTTAGTTGTCATTTGCTATCCACGATTGATCGGTACTAATATCAAGAAAAGTTTTTCAAGTTTACCAATGGAATCGCAATAGTAAGCCTTTTATCGTATTTAATACGTTATTTAATTTTTTTTATTACATACCTTAAATGAACCTCTTCTTGCTTGAATGTAGAAAAATATGCATTTTAAACGCATTTAAAAAAGTAAAAAGAAAAAAAATTAACTTCACCATGCTTTGTGAATAAAAAATTGCATAATAATTTTTTATATGTTTATTGTACATAATTTACGATGTATAATTATTTGTCCAACTTTCATGCGTAACAAAGACTTACATATAATAATTTTAAAAAATTTGTTAATTACAGTCCTTGCATTTTGGTTTTTGACTCATTGCCTACTCTATTATCAATAAAAAGATCAGTGATTGTGCAAGATTTAAAAAACTATTTAAGGTGTGAATACAGCGCAAAAATGGGTCAAAACGCAAAGTTTGCGGAAGATAGTATAGTGGTTTTTTATCCTGATGTACCTTACCAGCCTAATACTACAGATTGCGGACTATATTTGCTGCAGTATATGGAAAGTTTTTGCAAAGTAAGACAGGAGCTTACCTTTTTGTTTTTCATATACTTTAATTAAAAAGAACTATAATTCTTTATTTCGATTACAGGATTTCATTGGACCTGACAAACTGAACTTCAATTTCGTTGCTTTAAGATATTGGTTTGATAAAGAATTAATCAAAGACAAACGAGAACAGTTGAAACAGTTAATAATTAGATTAGCTATAAGTTCGACTATGAAATAAATTTATTGTTGATTCATCAACGTTGTGAGTATTATAGAATAAGATGATATGTTAAAAAATAAGCGTTATGTTACTAATGAAAAATCAGAAGTAATTACTTAGGTTAATTAAATATTTTTTCTTTGTACCGTTATTTGCGTTGCAGAGTAGACTGTCACGGTGACATTTCGTTAACGTTTTATTTTTATTCGATGACAAAGTTTGTTGTAAGTCCGTATTTCCGTATGTTGTGCGAACGCTAATGTGAAAACATTTATACAAAGAATTCCATAATCGATTATGTGTATACATAAATGTCATTATTGTTGTAGTGAAGCAAATTCACTGTTAATTTGACCTAATGCTGAATGTATAATCAAAAAAACTTCCAAAGTGTAATATAGAAAATATATTTTCTTGAATTTCTCGCGATACTATTCTTATGTCTTTAGCGTCCCAAACAGAGGCGAATAACGGATACACTATGTAAATGAATAAAATGCCGCGACTGCAGCAGTGGTATAGCTTTCAAAAAGCTTTACAAAAAATAAATCCGCGCGTGCGGGGGTGTAAATATAACGAGAAGAAGTCACGAACCGCTCGATTAGTGTCGTTTTTCATGTTCTTTGAGCCGCGGCGACTCTTAAATATAATAGTTTACGCATCCAGCGACACGAGCTTTAACATCTATTCGCGTCAGGCCAAACGACGAGAAGTGCCGCCGCACGGCTTTTTCGCTTTCCTGCAGAGAGAAAGAGAGAGAGAGAGAAACAGAGAGGAAAAAAGTGGCTGAAAGTCGCAAGCAATGACGCGGCCAATTTGTAGCCGAGTGTCACGGAGTCTCAAGGGGAAGTGAAAGAGAGAAAGATGTTTCTATTTTGGTGAGTAAGTGATGCGGTGCTTAGCTCTCGCGCTTTCTTGAGATTCCGTTTAATACCGAAAGGGCGTTTGGTTGTCATAAAAAAATAGTTTTTTTTTACATAGGCTTTGTTTATGTATTCAAACGAGTATTAGCAGAGGCTTTATTTAGCTGTTTAATAACCGCGCATGAGCTCGTTAGCTTATGCACGTCTATATTAGTGTGTATATGCCTAATATGCGGATAACCAAACCATTTTTACTGAAAAACTGTTTTCGATGTTAAGTATAAGTTTAGAACTTTGCAGCTGAAATTAAAGTTAACTTCTCTAGTACTTCAAGCTTTCGAAACGTACATTATGTAGCAACCAACCCACAGTAATTCCAATCTCGTGAGTTTTTGCTCCCGTTTCTCCTCCGCACATTATACTCATGCTCTCCCTCAAAGCCACACGAACGATCGGCTCGGTCCAATATTTTGCAGTTCGTCACGTAGCCGCTCGTGCTAAATGTCCGGTTTTCCACGGCGTACGTCGCCAACTCTTCGAAAGCTCACTGCACTGCATCTCGCCTCGCTCATTATAATATTCTAATTTGGACCTGGCGATAATAATCATCAGCTGCTGAGAGGAGAAATTTTGTTGTTCTCACGAGAAAACCGTTTGAGGATAATCTATTCAGACTTTGAGGTCAGAGGTATTTAGGTTCCACAGTCTAATTTTGTCTGATTTTTTAGATCTAAAGATAGAAGCATTATAAAAAAAATGAACTTGTTTTTAACTAAATTTTTTAAAATACCATTAGTCGTAAAAAGAATCGTTCTTTTATGCCACATCAACTTAGAAAAAAAAGCATGTTGTAATAGGTCGCGTGCTTCTGAATTGGCCTTCCTCCTTATATTATAATAAGAAATAGTCATTTAGATAAATGAAATTCTGCTAAAGAAATTAAACAAGCATAAACTGAAAATATGTCCAATCAATGAAAACAAAAGAGATATACATTAATAATTTTATTACAATAACGACAAAAATATAATTCATAAAAATCACGATTTCAATTTTCAATTGATTTCGTGTAAAAGGATTCACACTGCGTACATAGAAATCGACTGCCCATTCAAAAAAATAATATTTCACGTTATAACATTTTCATCACTACAACATCCCACAAAATCATTAATATACTATATATTTTTAAAAAATCGCTAAGGCCCTGAAGTATATAAGAAGTTCGAAAAACAATAAGGAATCGTACGAGGATTGCGTTTCTGTCAGTAATGGAATGAAAAAAAAATAATAATAATAATAGAAACATTCACTTCTTTTTCTTTTAGTTTTCATGACGAAGGCACGAGAAAGTTCCATCTCTCGCGCCTCCATTTATTATAATATATATAATCATTATATTTAAATGTTTAAAGTAATAATAATAATAATAATAAATCGCGCGGCTTGCAAGGCGCAGCGCTGCAAATTTCTACCGTGCACACACTGGTTGACAGTCGCATGGAACGAGCTTGAAAAAAGAAGAGGCCAAAAGTCTTTGGTCTCGTTCTTGTTTCAAGCGTTTGCGAGTGTCGATAAATTTACAAATTCATTCGCGCGATTCAACGCTCTGCTACCGCAGTCCCAGGGGGGAGAGGGTAAGAGGAAGTCGCTCATTGTTTATCAAATTTTACATCCTTATCCATCTTGGCTGTGCTGCTTCATTTTGTCCACGCGAGGAATGACTGTTGCGGTAAAAACGAATATCCTTAAAAAACGTAGGTGAGGTGCACTTTTCTTCCTGTCTCCGTTCTTCGTTTCCTTTTATCTTGCTGCTGCTATTTTTTTATTTTGTTTTGGTGTCGCTTCTTCTCATCAATCGTCCAGAATATCGTCGTCCAAATTCACGTCCTGAAAACAGAAAGTATAGTATGACGATTATATTGTTTGTGAAAGCTGTTGTTCAAGCAAGCCGTTATTTGATGTTTCTCTTTGTGCTGTTTTAAAAATATTTGTGCAGGGACTAGCTACTATAGGTGTAATAATGATATACAACCTTTTGAAAATACTAGTTTGTAATAAAATATTCACTTATAAGTATCGAGTCAGTATACCTTATTGTAAATCGGAATTAGCAATGTTACGCTACTTTTGATTTTCAACAATTGCATGTAGCAACTGGCCAAAATGATATTGTAGTTAACATTTTGAAATTAAAATATTGATAAAATAATTATAGATTCAATGAAAAATATAGCGTTCAAAAAACGAGCTTAGTACAGTGTGACTTTGTATTTATCATATCTGTTTTTCTTTAAGTTTTCAATTTCTGCGATATTACGAAAATAAATGTAATATATTTTATCCAAAACGAACAGTTGTAATAATCTCGTGAAAACTATAATTCACCTCAAATACACTAATAACTCTCTATCTACTTTTATTAAATTCAAATTATCGAACAGAAATATTTTCGGAATGCAGCGAGCAAACAAAAAAGAAAAGGAAAAAACACGTAGAGTTTCACGAGGACAGTATCTACGGTGTCGTTGTTTTTTGCTTTCTACTTTTTTCATCGCTGTTTACGTTGCATTAGTCAAGCTATATTTTGTTTGCTCAGTTGTTTCCATAACAATACGCTCCGGGCGGACTTTTCGAAATCCGTCATCTCGGCCTTTTCGTGATCTCTCTTTACTCTATTTTTCGAACATTTTCGCTATACATCTCGCTTCAACGCGTATACACCCGTTGATGTAATGGGATTTTGTCGTACGGAATTTTTGCGCATAAAACTTATTTCAACTTACAAATTTATTAATATACGCAGTCGAAATGACAAACTCGGAATGCACAGAATGTAATAAATCTCTCTTTTATATACTAAAAAAAACTACATTTTTTTACTACTCGTTTTCGGCCACACGACAAGAGAAGTCATTGTGTTCGCTTTCGGAGCTCGACGCTCGAAATTTCTAACATTTTATTTGTGCCCGCGTCGTTGGGCAAAGTACAGTCGTAAAACACAGTGTACGAGTCAAGTACCTGAAATCCCTAGACTGAGAGGCTGGTCTGTTTTGGTAATGCAATACCCTTCTAGAATTACGCGCGTCTCTCTGTATTTCCGAGCGCAGAAAGGGAGTGTGTATATACATATAAGCGAGCCCATCGCCCAATTAATTCACCTTTTTCATCTTTGTCTTCGAGTTTCTTGATAATCTGCCGTCGAAATTTTGTCTTTTACGGTAATTTTATTTTTCAAATCGGTAAGAAATTATTTGGCAAATGTTTGAATGAACGATAAACGTCATATGAAGCTGAAAACGTAAAGCCACAAAAAATGAATGTTCTAGGTAAATTTATCGTAACCTACTTTTTTCTTAATTGGCGAGTTTAACGACACTGCAGCTGCGAAAAGACATTGATAAAGCAGAGTTGATATAGAAAAAAAGAGAGAATTTTAATACACTACACAGGAAAAGGACGAGAATTCCAAAGTTCGCGTATTAATATACTCTCAGCGTTATTTTGGAGCAAGTGGCGAACACGTGGTGCGATCTGATGATGCACGATCTCGTGATACCCCATCAGTGTGATTCATAGCTCGGTAATGATTCTAAAGAAGATATGAGAAATGCACGAGCATAAATTTTACAAAATTAAAAGTAAAAACATATAAAAATGTTGTTTTACTAATAATTATATTTAAAAACACTAATTTAAATGATATCGATAAAAACTATCAGTGCAGATATCTAGGAAATACAAAATCAATGTGCAAATTACAACCCGTAAAAATACAAAAGCTCGCAAAATTATGAGGGAATCGAGAGTGAGAGAGCAAAATCGGAAAGAGAGACTCGCTTGCAATTAGCTCATGAGAGACCGAAGCTGCTGCTGCTGCGTGTTTTGACGGCTCTCGTTACGCGCGCAACAATCGGGTAATGGCCGTTTTAATGTGTTCCCTCTCTCTCACTCTCGAGTTCTCTCGGCTTCTTGTTTTACAACGCTCCGGACTTCGAGTCGTGCTACGGTGTATGTACGAAGGGGCGCAGGACTCGTTGTTCGACTTACGCTTGTAGGCCTCAGCCTCTCCATGGCACCTGCAGAAGAGCGCGTGAACAAAAGCCAGCATGCGCAGATGAAAATGAAAATTTTAACGCGTGCAGTAAAATAGTTTTGTTCGGAGGGCATTAATGTTCAGTTTCATGACAGATATTTTTAATAATAATATATTTACCGATTATCAAGTGCATTATTTTAACATTGAACTTTTTCATAATTAAAACAGAATCCTCTTATTGTTTTAATAAATTTTTAATATTGGAGCAAAAACTGAGTTTTCTATCAATAGTCGAAAAGCAAAATCCGGATTGAAAGATATGTCCGTAAGAAACAAATATTTGCCAAGCAGCGCCATGTAAGCATGCTATTGTTCGAAGAATTGATAACACTTGTCAATTGATAGCCATTCTAGTTTTAAAAATTTAAACTAACAAAGAATTTTGAATAACAAGGTTTCATTAAAAATTTACAAAAATATATATAAATTGCTCATCATTTCTCCCAAGGCTCCGAAACCAATAAATCGTCTCTTCAACTTACACTCGTATCGATGTTATCGTCTATCTCGAGGTCGAGGTCCAGTTCGTCGTCGTCGACGGTGAGGGGTCTGGACGTGCTCGACGTATTGTGCGCACCAGTTGGCTTGGTCGGAGCTGCTGTTGACGCACTCGCCGGTTGCTTCGACTTGTTGATGTCGACGTCCATCAGTCTCTGCGTTACCGTCGCTACATCGTCGCCAACGGATTTGCGCTCTTTCAACTCGTCCGGCTGCTGACTGGTCGACGCTCCTCCTTGGGCTGCCAGCATTTCCTCCCTTGCCTTTCTCTCGGTTTTAGGCTGCAATTTAAAATAAAATGGTTATGATATTATTTAATGTACTGTTAAAGATTTAAAATTGAACAAAAAAAAAGTTTAAATAGAATAATCCTATTTTATTTATCCAAAAATCAAAGAAGCAATGAATGACAAAAAAAGGATTAAATAGTTAGGACTACATGTCACATTGATTATCAACTGATATCGTCCATTGCATTAATATTATTCATGCACCATTACAGCATTAAATTCGCGCGAACACACGATGAAACACGCGTGACATTAGATCGGTGCCGAAAGCCTCGAATAATAATCGCGCCAATCGATTTTTCGCTGCACAAAAAAGCGATCTCCATTTCCATTTTAACGATCGGGTCGCGCCGTTTGAAGAGGAAGAAGAACAATCGAAGTGGAAGGGAGTGAGCGAAGGTGTTATTGTTATTAAATTTATTGGGCACTGCTGAGGCCCCGATTGGCTCGCGACTAATGGATTAGCCTCGGCGTGAAGATTTGCGCAATATAAATAAAATATCGGTTCGCGCCGCTTGCGGTTGCGCAATCATCATAAAAACTGGGCCGACGTGCCTATACGGCTTTTGTTCCGGCAGGAGGAGGAACTTGCGAGACGTTGTACACGCGTGCGTACGAGAAACTGCTGATGACTTGTGAATGAAGTAGACGTGCGTGATTTTATCAGACTTACGGAACTGCTGTTTAATTTTTTTTTAAATATTACGTTATCATTGTAATTTTGAATTTAAATTATAATGTACACAAACAGCTAACTTTAAAAAATGCAAATTGGAAAGAGAAAAGATCTCATAGATTACTTGAATTTTTCATTTCTATTAGATGTTTATTGAAAACCATTAATAAAATTTCCTTACCGTAATATTGCGATATTCGTGCGCCGGAATTTTCTTCTTATACTGTTCTCTCATGTACTTCTCGACCTCGAGCGATTCCCTGTAACCGGGGAAGAGGTTTTCATACTGCTCAGGATCTGCCAGACTCTGACCGGCTTTTTCACTGACAGCCGAAAGTTTCTCCTTCCACAGCTTGACGATTGGTGAGATTTTGCTGGGCGCATAGGTTCGTGCAAAGAACGCAGCCTCGGGTATCCGATCGGTCTTGACAAGGATGTCCAGGCACTTATCGACGTCGCCGAGAAGGAAGTATGACAGGAAGGAGATGTTATTCTTGCCCGATTCGTCGGAGCTTACGGCTGATAAGATAAAATGCAAATTTAGTAGGTAGAATGTTTTCGCATTCGATTGCAGAAATAAATATTTTGTTTGATGATTATTATCGCAGGAAAATATGAAATGTTTATTTACCTAGTTTCTCAACCATCTCGGCATCACCAGTGCTTGTGGCCAGAAGAAGAAGACCGGCAGCATCTTCGGCGTTGTGTAGGCACTCCTGGACCAAATCCAGCTTTCCTTGTTGCGTGGCTAATGAGGCAAGCTGACGCCACTTTTGCTGGCTGTTGGCTTCCTTAGCCAGTTCGTGCGCTGTTTCTAGGTCTTCCAGTGATAGGGCCAATTCGAATCTGTGCTCTGGGTCTGTTGATACAGCGAGAGCTTGCTTTTTGAAACCCTAAAATACACAAGCATAGCCTTAGTATATTCAATAAAAGATTACCTTAAGTAGTAAGGTTCAGATCATACCTGTTTTTCTAAGAAGTGGGCAACTCTAGTACGATGCTCTTTTGGAACAGTTGGCAGCACCTTATTTGCAGTGTCAAAGTCTTTTCTCATCACTGCAGTTTGATATTCTAATACAGATAATAGTAGCGAATAGGAAACGACCGACAATTCCTTGTCGCACAAGTACAACCTGTTGTCTTTCGGGACATAACCGAGCAAGTACATTGGTCTGTCTAAGTGCGAAACGGTTACGACTTCTCCACCCACGAAGTAATTTACTCTGTTTACACTGTTTGTGTAGATGAAGCAGTCACCGACCCAGAGACCGGTTTTCACAACTTCGCTCATCTCAGCAACCATCTGTAGAAATCATGTTACTGTTATTAATAAAATTATATTTGAAATTTCTAAGCTTTTCTTTTGCAACAACTAATATAAATACCTCGAAAGCATCTTCAATGTCTTCAGCATTCTCAGCAGCGTTTTGGACGGCTTCGGCACGATACTTAAGAATAAAATATTGATCAGCTGTGGCAAGTGCAACAAGCGAGGCATTTTCCGCCCAGTAAACGTGAGTAGGTTGGATGTCGATGCGTCGCACCAGCTTCAACG
This sequence comes from Cecidostiba fungosa, assembly GCA_900474305.1. NCBI lineage: Eukaryota > Metazoa > Arthropoda > Insecta > Hymenoptera > Pteromalidae > Cecidostiba > Cecidostiba fungosa. The sequence continues at coordinate 10,628 of UCOJ01000118.1, read as the reverse complement.
TGTCCCAATCGTAGAAGGAGAGTCCTGAGGTGGAGTAAATACCCAGGAGGTATCCACCAAAAATACCTAGAAACAAGACAATCATTTAGGAACTAGAATTAGAATTTGAGATTAAAATTACATGAATAACAAACACTTACTATCAGCTCCAAAGTCAGGCTTAAAGCTCTTCTTTTCTTTGAAGTTTTTGAATACTTTAACAGTGGTGGAACTCTCCCTCACTGCATACTGACTTGAATCAGCTGCCCACACAAATTCGAACGCCTGACCAAAGGCTTTATTCCTGAGTGCCATCGACGTGTAAATGATGTACTCTCCGTCACCACAAACCACCAAGAACCTTCCATTCGGATTGTGCTGGATGGTCTGTGGATAAATCTCGCAAGCGCCCATGTCTTTTACGACCAACGGCAATTTCTCACCGTCCTGTGCCTCTTCGCCGAGGGTTTTGAGATTCACCTGTTGAATTTCGCTGTGCTTGGCCCAGACGATCTTACCACCTAAAATATTCGTTTATTAATTGTTTTTTATTCATCTAATACTGCGCAAGAAAATCTATTAACAATGACAATACCTGAAGAATCCATCGAAACAGCGGGTTCTTCTCGACCGACTTTTACAAGTACGCTACCCTCATCATAACCAATGGCGACATTGTTTGAACCCTTCATGCACGCAATCGTCCAGACTCTTTCGAATCCATAATTCAACGGTGACTCGAGTCTGTAAGTACCCGCGTGCCAAATCCTTACGGTGTCATCCTCGGAACCAGTCAGCACTATGGGCAGCTCAGGATGGAAGCAAACAGCCGTGATGTTCTGTGTATGACCTTCCAGGGTCTGTACACAGGTCTTGTTCTGGTAGTCCCAAATCTTGACGTAACGATCGTCGGCACCAGATATCAGGTAGGGCTTCTCACCTCCGTGATAGTAGTCCACGCAGTTAACGCCCTTTTCGTGACCCTCAAGAGTGAAGTTGGCTGTGGAGGAGCCTAGCTGCCAGACCTTGACCGTTCTGTCGAGGGAGGCACTAGCAAAGGTGTTGTTGTCTTTGGGATTGAATACTATCTGCATAACGTAGTGAGTATGACCTTCGAACACCTGCTGGCAGAGCCAGGATTTTTCCCAATTCCATAGTTTTATCAGCATGTCATCTGAAAATCATTGTCATCGTTAGTTTTAATATGAAAATTTAATTGCATAATGATTTGACAATGATAGTCTGTTATAAACCAAATCGAACCTCACCTAGAAGATGCAATAAAGGTTATATATACAAACAGTATTTAAGCAAAACAATTTCGAAACAAATATGAGCAAATGTTTCAGTTATTAAATATTTTAAAACCTTGCATCAGGTTTTTTAACAAAATTTTTTTTAAAAGAATATAAATGAAAATGGTATACATACCACTACTAGTAAGTATGAAAGGCTGTGTGGGATGAACTGCAATACATCTGACATAGTCGCTGTGTGCCTCAAAGGAATGAACACGCTCCAGGGTGTTGTAATTGAATACTCTGATCTGCATGTCATCTGAACCGGTAACCACCCAGTTCTTTCTCGGAACAAACTTGGCAGACCTCACAGGCAGGTCGCAGACCTCGAAGGTCTTCACCAGTGTCTGAGATTCGTGGTTCCAAATGTTGACGTTGCCCTGGTACAGCGAGCAGAGCATCCATGGCTCCGTTGGATGGAGGTCGACGCATTTCACTCTGTCTGACCTGGCTGTCAGCTTACGCTTGATATCCAATCTCAGCGGCTGAAAAGACACCAGAAAACCAGATTAAAAAACTGTCCACCCTCAGTCTTCCACCACTATCACAACAATCACGCGACTTGCAAGTAACCACGTTTCACAGAACATAACCCAACAACCACCGCAATTCAAGTCAGATCAAAACAAACCATTTCTATATAAATATCTCGTCAACCCTCTCAATAACAAAAAGCTCGCGTCCGATAAAACCGTTCAGCCGAACTGCCTACTCAGTGCAGTGCTTCGGGCAAAGTATAGCCGAAAAATCGGGAGCAGAAGGTAGGCATAACTCTGTTGACAAGTCGGGCGCGATTGTCATCACGTCAGTAGACCGATTATTGTTGCGCGAGTTCGACTCCGAAGCGCAAATATATACGTACCATGTTGTCCTGGAGTCCGTGATGACGTGCACGCTCTCGAGTCCTGCAGCTGGTGATCTCGTCTTCCCGGATCGGCTGTAAGGAAATTCACTGCAAACGCGCCGGACACAAACAAGGAGCCGCTACTGCTGCCATCCGCAAGGGAAAAGCTGGACGTGAGTGCGATATAGTGAGATAGCTATGCAGTGGAGACGTGGCGGCTGATCGCGTGGGAGTGGTGGGGGAACATTTATAAAATGCGATGGATATGATGCAAACTTGCCGCGGGCTTTTTGCGACTTGTGGTTTGGCGATTTTTTTGAGGTATTTTCGACGATAGAACATTATTGATCTTGTTTTTAGAGGATCTTTTTTTGTTTGTGAGGGATCAAAGATGCGTTTCTTGGCTTTGAAAATGCATTTTTTGTTTTATTTACAATTTTGCGGTGCGTAGTTATTAATTTTCATTAGTTATGTTTAATTTGCTATTTTATGCGAATCGTATCACTGTTTATTACATGTTAATTTAAACATTCTTTTTTATCAAATTTAAACATTTATTTTAGTGATATTCAAACCTGAACCATCAATATCCCCTAGTCGTAAACTCATTTCTAGGAATTTTCACTCCAAATAAGTGGGTTGAGTGGCGTCAGCGGGGTGCGGATTTGGGGAAATTGCAGTCGACCTAGCGTTACCCTAACCTTAAAACGCCTTGTTGACAAGTCAAAGTCGTGTCTTAGAGAAGCCAGTTCAGTTTGTTGTGTTATAAACAACTCAGGAGAATCGATATAAATTTTGGTGAAGTTGTTAGTAAAAAAGTGGACTTGTGACAGTGTTGTGCCATTAAATGTAAGTAATTTTATGTATACTTTCAAGGACTTTTTTAACGTAAGTTCTTGTGGTGTTGAGTTTGCTTTGGAGTTTTGTTAAGGGAACTAATGTTTTTTGGTGTTTTTCATATAATAGAAGTGTTTGGGGCTCGAAAATAAAAGTTAGAGTGCTGATTCACGGTTTTACAAACTTTCATTGTATTTTTCGTGTAACCTAAATTTTGATTTGTGCACTTCAAGAGATCCTCTGTGTTAGTTACAAAACATTCACAGTTACTCTGTTCAAAATAAATATAACCTAAAATTTATAATTCCTCAAAGTAAATCCACGTAATTGCTTAACGTTGTACATGTCTTTCTAATACAATACCTAAACTATTTCAGTGCGCAAAGATGTCGGGGGAAGAAGGCAGCAGGCCAATATCGAACGTATCTGCAGAGAGTGTAGGGCAACCAGTGACAAGTACTTCGCAAGGAACAAGCAATAATGCAGAAGGAAATAGTACTCCTCGACCGGATCAAGCCAGCAGACAAAACAACCTGCTCAGGATTCAGCAGCGCAAACAGCAGATGTTTAACTTGCCTCAAGTGAAAAAACTGTTGAAACTTGCAAATTACAGTGCTTGTCAAATCGAAGAATGCAAGTGCAATGGTTGGAAAAATACACAGCCACCTACAAAGTCACCAAAGAACGAGGCACAACCGATTGCAACATTCAGTGATCCCTGCAGAAGCTGTGACCACATTCTAGAGAATCACATCTCTCATTTGGTTTCACAGTCAGATGAAATGATAAACAAGTTATTAGGGATGGTAGTTGATGTAGATAACATATTTATGGGAATGCACAGGGAAGAGGATCCAGATACAAAAAGAGTATATTATTTTTTATTCAAACTTTTAAGAAAAAGTATTTTGTCGATGACCAAGCCAACTATAGAAGGACCACTAGGTCAGCCACCATTTGAAAAGCCAAGTATATCAAAGGCGATTGCAAATTTTGTAGTTTATAAGTTTGGACATTTAGCACAACGTGATTGGCAATCAATGTACGATTTGGCAAAAAATTTTTTACACTGTTTAAATCATTGGAATTTTGAGACTCCAAGTGCGAGAAAGACTGCTGTGAATGCAGATGAAGCACCCGCTTATAAGATCAATTACACACGGTGGCTAGTTTTTTGTCATGTACCTGCTTTTTGTGATTCGCTACCTCACTTTGACACAACTCTTGTGTTTGGAAGAACTTTACTCCAAGCAGTTTTTAAATCAGTTTGTAAACAGTTGATGGATAAATGCCACAGTGAAAAGGATCGGATGTCAGCTGAGAAACGAGTTCTTGTTTTAAATCATTTTCCAAAGTGTGTATATTTTTTGGTAATTAAATAAGTTTGAAAAAAATATCCAAAGTTGACATTGAAAAAATTAAAATTGATATTTCTGGTATGCATTTATAATAACTTTTGATATAATTTCTTCAATAATATTTTCGATTTTTCAAACAAATTTTTTCATTCTTGCAATATTTTTATTTCGAACTTATTAATTAAAGCAACTAATTTTTCAGATTCCTTTCAATGCTTGAAATTGAAATCTATTCAGAAAACTCACCAATATGGGATCCAGAATTCAAACAGGTTCTTCCATCCCATTTACAAATGTCTGTGGAATCTAAAGTAAATCAGAATCGCAGAACAGTTGGAGAGTTTGAAAAAGTCACAGTAGCTCCCAATGACAAGGACAACTTTACGACAATTAACCTTAGTCCAGGCATGAAGAAGCTTCAAGGCAAAAGGTCACATTCAGAAATCAGGCCAGACGCAAAGAGACGAAAGACTGAAGAAGTTTTTGAGGACTTGTCAGAGGAAACTGTGATGAAGATCATAGCCACTATCAAGGATCCAAACTATATGTTCGGACTGGATGCTATTTTCCCGCCTAACGCGCCCAGAGATGAGACTCCAAAATTAGAGGAGAGTCGAAAAATCATTGAATTTCATATAGTCGGTAATAGTTTGACACAACCCGTCTCTAAACAAACTATGCTATGGCTTATTGGACTGCACAACGTATTCAGTCATCAGCTCACAAGAATGCCTATGGAGTACATTTCACAATTAGTTTTCGATCCGTAAGCATCTCTGACAATTCAAAAAAACCTGTTTTAAAAAAGATAAACTTTTATCTAAATTTGTTTTTCTTTTTAGGAAGCACAAAACTTTGGCGTTAATAAAAGATGGCAGACCGATTGGTGGAATCTGTTTTCGAATGTTCGCCAGCCAGGGCTTCACTGAAATCGTATTCTGCGCCATGACATCTGAACAACAAGTTAAGGGCTATGGCACCCATCTCATGAATATGCTCAAGGACTATCACATCAAACACATTATACTGCATTTCCTCACGTTTGCCGATGAATTCGCTATCGGCTATTTCAAAAAGCAGGGATTCAGCAAAGATATCAAATTGCCACGTACTACTTTCCAGGTGTGTTTGCCGCTTAGTTATCGATTAATCAAAAACTGATAATAAGAATAATAAACGATCTTCATTGACGAATTTATTTCAGGGCTACATCAAGGACTACGAAGGAGCAATGCTCATGCATTGTGAGCTGAACGCAAAAATCGTCTACACCGAATTTACAACCGTAGTGCGGAAACAAAAGGAGATCGTAAAGCAACTGATCTACCAGCGTCAGCAAGATATACAAAAGGTTCATCCCGGATTGACTTGCTTCAAGGAGGGCGTACGCGGTATACCGGTCGAATCCATACCAGGCATTCGAGAAACCGGGTGGAAAAATTACGCTCAGACGAGAACACGAGGTGTCGCCAAAGGTTCACAAGGTCCTGAGCCTATGGAGGCTTGCTTGGATATCAATGACTCACTTTACAATGCGCTTAAGAGCGTTTTAACGTCCGTTAAAAATCACAGTGCTGCTTGGCCGTTCTTGAAACCTGTCGATAAAAACGAAGTGCCTGATTATTACGATCACATCAAGTATCCCATGGGTAAGGATATTTACTTCTTTATAGAGTGTTATCCAAGTAAACAGTATTCAATTTGTAATTTATTTTATATTTTATTTTAGACTTGAAGACGATGACAGATCGGCTGAAGTCGAGGTATTACGTTACGCGCCGCCTCTTCATTGCTGACATGACGCGAATTTTCACGAATTGCCGACTCTACAATGGCCCTGATACGGAATACTATTCGTGCGCTAACTCTTTAGAGAAGTATTTCCAGACCAAGATGAAGGAAATTGGGCTCTGGGACAAATAGTCGAGAGCAGGTATGCCGCCATCGCTGCCGAGCGACTGCCTGCATCTATCCACGTTCCCCGATGTCTCGCTCTTCGAGGATCTTGCTTCTAGTGATCCACAAGAGTGAAGCTGACACTGTGCGTGAAATTTTAATCGGAACAAATAACACCCACCTAACAGAAGTATAGGTCTTTCGACGTTAGAAAGATCCTTGATGTAAAAAGTTACGGTAAAATATGAGGACATAGTTTTGGGATAGGTTACACACATACGAGTGAGGGAAAAAATTTTCATTAGAAATATTGTAAGAGTTATGTATTTAAGGAAAGGGAAAAATGCGCAAGGAAAAATATTGAAGAGAAAAATATGCAAAGCGTTTGTTTTTGCTTTATAGACTGAATCGTTGTAAAAACAAAAAGAAGCTAATATCTTTATAGTTACGCACAAATAATGAAAAAAGTACGGCACAAAAAATATAAATGTATTCTATATTTCGAATATGGGCATGAACTTTTATCTCGATTTTCCTGCCAATGTTAAACATTTTAATTAGGATTCTGGCAATTATGTTTCTAAATGATTTCAGTATTTAATACCACTATCCTTTATACAAATGGTAAACATTTGTAGATCGCGATGCATTAAGCTTAAAGCTTCATTATTTATTTACAAAGCAAACGAGTAAACTTTGATATTTTTATCAATAGCTGTGGAATCTATCTTTTTTTTTAAATTACCAGGATCCTATCTCAACAACTTTGGTAGATAGTTATGAGTGATCGATACCGAGTATCGCAAAAGGCACGTGAGGTGGACGAAAGCCAGAAATCATGTTAGGGTATATATATCTATATATACTTTGTTTCACAGTCTAATTAATGCCATTAACCAGGCAGTTAATTAAGGAATGTAATACAGAGAGTCAGCGAGCGGACTTGGCTGTTCGCGCTCCGGAACGCTGAGCACTTCTGCTTGACTCCTTCCGAATAAGGCGAGATTTGCTCCCGGAAAAATTCTGACTGATCCACAAGTGTAACTTTCTTTCCTTGGGTTGCTCAGGATCATGGGCTGAATTTAACGAGCTTAGGGGTTGGTAAACAATTGTCTTTACTTTTAATTATACTAGTAATTGAGTCGACTCTGTTTGCGAGTATAAAGTGGTAATGTGTAAAATTCAAAATTTATACTTGCAAACATGTTAAAAAGTGGAGGATGTTCTCGGAAAATTGTGTATATATTTAGATTTTATGATAACTGAGTTCAAATTTGTTCACTTTTAAATTGTAACTGTAGTTGTAATGAATTTGAAGAAACGTTATATAATGTTTATGATAATAGAAGTTGCGTTTTAGCAATTCTACAAAATTGGCAATAAAACGTTTCTTTATAATTAAAATCTTGTAATGTTAATTTTTTAAATTTAATTAGACGACTGTTATTCGCTAATTTACAGTCTTAAGTAGTAAATTATTTAAAAAAATTAAAACTACTTGCAAAAGCCATATTTTTCGAACAATAAGAATAAATAAATAAGATAAATCAAGAGAATATTATTGAAAATAAATTGAATCATTGGTTATGATTGATAATACTTACAAAAAGCATAATAATCAGTTACAGAGAATTCGTAATCATATTTATAGATGATTATGTATTCTATTCAGTATTTTACGAGACTTCAGTAATTAATACTAGCTTTTACTCTACTTAACTCTTAAATAAATCGAAATAATATGTCTAATTAATATTTTTTATGATGAAGGATCGACAAAAATTATTGAGCAAGTAATTTTGATTTTTCATTATTGTAAAAAAGTTGTATTGACACTGCGTTTTGAAATTTCCTACTTTGTCTAGACAAGTTCTCTAAAAAAATTAAATATAAAACGATCATTTTTCTGCTGTAAATACGTAAATGAAATAAATAAATAAAAAGCGTTTAAATAAAAGGCTATGCGCAAATGCATATGACTATTTTTAACACAAGAAATAATATAAGCGACAAAATTTTACAAAAGCTAAGTACAATTTTTAAAATAATAAAAAAGAGAACTAATTCCTAATTGAATTTGAATAAGGATTTTAACTGCAATTTTATATTCTTATATACTAGTTATAAAACTGTCATTTTTTGTACCATAATATTAACATGTTTAAAATTGTAATACGCAAGTTAAGCTATATAGAGTAATTACAAATTTACTCGCTCAATTATAGAAAATTTTTGGTTGTACGTTTATTGCGTATAGTGCGATATCGAAAGCAATAAGTGTTTTATAAAAATAAATCTCCTTAATTGCACTGATTGCATATTCATTGTGTTGTATCCTGATATACACTAATTACTTGCAATTAGTTACCGGCATGGATTAATTGTTCGTATCTAGGCACGAAGATTCAAACATTGTCTCATAACTTTTCATCATTTTATACTTCTTTGATTTTACAGCTGAAACAATTACGGAGCATTTCAAATTATAACAAAGAAACCACAATTTTAGATAAATATAGCGCTACAAGAAAGAACAAAAAGAAAGTCATGTAAATCTGTTTTTGATACCACTTTAATCAAAATCATCTACGCGATCCAGACGATAAATAATTTCCATAATTCCTTCATTATTCGCTTAAGACATAAACGCAAAGCGTGTACGCCAGACAATCCGAACAAAGCAGATAAACGCACTCACCTAAAAATTAAAAAGGAAAGAATACGTTCGTATTCACTATACGAACTTCCTTTTTTGTTTTTGAATATTATATTTGCAATATATTTTTATTGACTTCATCTGCATCACTTATTGTTACACAAAAAAATGACAGTTTTGCAACTAGTATACCTAAATAATTATAAAATATTATAAAATTGTTGAAATCCTTATTAAAATCCATTTCGCTGCGAGACCCGAATAGCTTTATAATAGAGGAAGTTGTAGGCGGAAGTAAAAACAAGCCTAATTTTTCAGAGACATCGATACTTCGTTAATTATCTGAGGACCTTTTTGTCTGGCAATTACGAATTAGCTCGATTGCGGTAGATCGATTTGTCCATGAGATATTTTTTATATCGACCTAAATCCATCCATTTTGTAGTATTTTTCGTCAGCTATTAATTTATACATCGATTTTAAATAAAAAATCTTTTCGTGATGTTTAGGTTTAAATTATAATATCTCTTCAACATTTCTTGAAAAGTGTGTGTTAAAATTATAACTGTAATAGCCAAAATAGTCAAACCAATATATTTAAATTCATGAAAATGCATTCGAAAACGTTCGACGTTATAACAAATCCAAAAAAAGGACTATCCCCTAAGAAGTAGTAGTATTAGCCGCAAAAGTCCTGCGCTCACTTTTAAAGATCCGGCATTCGTAAAAATAGTATCCGTAGCTCCTTGTCCGGAGTATGGCCGAAAGGTCGCGAGTGTATATACACATAGCCTTCGCCGAGATCCTTATATGCGCTGATATTATAGTTTCGTCGCGGCGTCGATGACACGTTCGGGCGAACGTTTCCGCACGCAAAAGGCGACGAAACGAGGATTTGGGTCAAGATTAAGGACGATTAGCTACGGGTTATGGTGAATGAAGGTGGAGAAAATGGGTTAAGAGATTGGAGTTAATTTTGGGGACAAAAAGCTTAAGTGGTGTCTCGTTGATGGGATAATTCGATTTGGCAGGAGTTTTTTCTTTTTGGATGTTTGTTACCTTGATTTCTATTATAGAATATTGACTGATTGTAATGTCAAGGGTATTTATACCCTCAATTTAGTTTTCTTTGTAAGTACAATTTTATTTCACTCTGCAAAAAAGAATGCAATGAATAATTGAAACACCGAGTTATATTTTAATCTATAGAAGTTTGAATGAGAGATTTATAGCTTGGCATAGCTCATTCATCAAGACGAGTACAGAAGAATGCATAGGTATTATGCTGTAAAATATAAATGCACATCAAATATTGAATCATATTACTTTTAATTTTCTATAGAAATATATTATAAAAAGTTTGTTGACCTGAACGAAGAACAATATAAATCAATGCGCAACTTTCCATTTTATAAGAGGCATAATTAATTTCTTTAGTTCTATAATGCGTATATATGAATAAATGTAAGTCGAAAGTGTGTACGAACTGCTGATTCTTCACGCATCTAAAACTTGATACATTTTCCGAGATAACAAAGGACTTGCAAGGCGCATATCAGTCTCTAACTGCGATGATAATTAAAGAAACTTTGATGAATTTTCACGATTTGAATTGGTGAGCGGCCGTGAAGCACCTCCTCTGTTTTTGATTATAGATACATGATGTTTGATGCTGGTGTAGATTATATGCGTTAAATTTACACTGAGAGAAAGATAAGCTTGCTGTAAATATATATGTTAACTGTTAACGTAGGCATGTT